>PYWC01000176.1:16366-44349 GCA_003182015.1 Tuber magnatum | reverse complement strand
GCTACCTGTATGGGTGTAGGTTCCGGCTACCATAGCTCCTGTATGCTGGGTCGTTACACCACCAAGCAATGAACCACTATGAGAGCGGGGAAAAAATCCCCGAAACAACCCTGATAAAATACCTGAGAGAGCGATTCCAATCCTGGCGAAACATGGAAGAACTACACAAAAGGTTCAGATATATCCAGCAAGTACGAAATGCCCGAACAGAAAGGATAACCTTAGTAGCAACGGATCTCTTGATGTATCATGAACGATTACCTATGGGGACGGTGTCTCAACACACGCTGCGACAAAGATTGTACGAGGAAATCCATCCCGAACCACGCCAGAAGATAGAACCCATGCAAGAGGAGTGTGATTCCTTTGAAAAGATAGTCAAGTGGGCGGAACGGAAGGACGCTATCCTGTATAAAACCGCAGTTTACCGAACCCACATACCACAGCAAAAGAATAGCAAAGGATCATCATCGCAGGATAATCCAACGAAGGATAAACCTTACTGCAAGGATTCAAGAGACAAGAAGGACCCGGAACACAAATGACGCGAGGAAGGCACGTGTTTCAAATGCGGAAAAAAGGGGCACTAGGCAGAGGACTGGTATTCCAAGAAAGTAATGGGAAAGGCTGCTAAGCGAGAGGCTAGCACGAACCTCATGGAAGGAACCGAATATGACTAAGTGGAAATTAACTCAGTGGAAATGGAAAGCATGTGAAGGCAACCAACGTTAGCAATGAGGCCCTGTGACGGTCTTGAAGGAACAATTAACCTAGAAGGCCACCCCACAAAGGTACTATTCGACACGGGAACAATCGGCTGCGACACAATAAGTGCCACCTTTATCTCTACCCATGGCATCCCTGCGGAGCCTCTACCCCAACCAACAACAGTCAATATGGCTATAAAAGGATCCCGCTCTTAGAGCCACAAGAAATGTGGGCTGACCGTAGGAATCGGGAAAAAGAAATGGGCAATTCAGAAGATGTTGGTAGGGAACTTGGCAAAGTATAACGCCTTGATTGGAATGCCTTTCCTGAAAAGACATAATGCTCATATCAGGTGTGGGGATACAGGGGTGGAATTTCCAGATGACAAACTACGTGTGTTATGCAAACCAAGAAGTACAAGGGGGGCGCCCCTAGGAAGATGGATCCCAAGGTTGCGACCACACCACACAACTTCAAACTTATCGCCCAAAGTTCACACCAATATAAGAGTAAAGAAAATGGTAAAACTTAATATCGTTAAGCCTGATGCTTCACGCAATTAAGGTCTCAAGAGAATTGATTGTTGGAGTAGGAGAGTTCTCGTATAGACTTTCAGGTAGTTTTATCTTATGCCGGAAACTTCCCCATCAGTTTACTCCAACTATTCGAGTACAGCCTTCTCCGCTACGGGTGGTCTGACATGTCTCCTGGCACACCCTGCGGGCATGCATGAGTTGACACACTCCAGTCGGCGTTCACATTGGATGGTTATCATTTCTGCGGTGGATTTCCAATTTGCCCGCTGCAGTGAAAACTTCTGCGCATCGGTGTCTTGCTAGTGGCTAACCGCCAAGGCACCTCATGAACTATACTATCTATGACAACCTTCCCATATGCAATGATCTCTACTTGACTGGGGAGCTATCGTGACCGGTTTATCTATTTACTATTTACGGGTCTTCGGCTTCCGGTCTCTTCGGCAGGGCATGGTCGTCCGGAAGTGATCCAGTGGGCGCTACCCATGACCACCACCTCGGATCTGCCTTACCTGTGCTAGGAATCATGCTTTTCGTGCCTCTGTACTTCCCTTTCAGAGCCTATAGCGTTGGGGACACTTTTAGGCTTGGTAGGTGTAAAACTCTCCTAGTCGCCCCGGCACCACCCAGGACTACCTGCGGGACACTCACGGTTAACACCCGTTAACTCCGTTAGGTTTGGTCCGTTTTACTCCGAACACCTTGGAGGAGGTACTCCACCATACATCCTATGCTCCCTTATATATCCTGCAAACAGCTTACCGTTGACCGGACGGCAGCGATGTATATCGTGTTGCAAGCATGTCTGCAAAGTTTCCTCTCTGCTAGACTGCACACNGCTACATAGCGCGCCCAATAGCATCCCCCGGAACCCCAGATTCCAGTATCATGCATGGCTTCACGTGACAAACGTTGCGGTCATTTTTCCTGAACTCCCCATGGGACTTCGTATTGAAAGGTAGGGTAACTCAGGCCCTTGGGCAGGGTAACCTAAGCCCCGCGGCAGGGTAACCTGATCCTGAGGGTAGGGTAACCTGTTTGGTGGACAAGAAAACCTTTCCCTGTTACCCTGTCTATCCCGTTGCCGGAGATAGACGCTTCTGACCTTTCTCCAGTTATCCGGCCTAGCTGCGCAACCGCCCCTTCAGACGTCCCTAAGTACACTGACACCGCTCCTGGGGGTATCGAGGTACCTAAGTCCCTGACCAGCCAATTCTGTTCATTCTCGGGGCCCGGACCATAGGGTCTCCGTAGGTCCAGTACTTACCTGCCGGCCGGTTCCTACCAGTTCGCCTCCTGGCTCCCTGTATGGGTATAGGTTCCGTCTGCCATAGCTCATGCATCCTGGGTCATTACATCACTACCCTTTTCTCCACGGTTCGTCCCGGACCATTAGGGTCACCTCTTATTGCCCCGAATCGATTCCCACAAGACCCTATAGTCCCTGGGCTTGGACGGATATCTTTGGTGGAAATCCTGAATGGCCTGTAAGCTTGTCCCTTCTACCATCCCATGGGGCTCTCATGAGTTCTCCTCAGCCCTGTAGCCTTCCCATGAAACCAGATACTGGACGAAGCACGATGGAAACTTCGTCTTCACGCCTCCGTACCATCGGCTGTCAACAACAGCTTCGATAACGTGACTGGGCTGGTTTTCTATAAGTTCCTGGGTAGTGGCTTCCTTTACCCTACCCGCTTCCGGATCCTCACGATAGGGTTCGAGTCACGTGACATTGAAAACCGGGTGGATGCTCCATCCAGTGGGCAGTTGGAGTTCATAGGCCCGGTTACCCACGCGACATTTGACAACGAAAGGCGCAAACATCCGCTGGTCCAGCTTCTCCGTTGGACCCTTCCTGCGGATGTTTTTTTGGTTCAACATCCCGCGGTCCGCTTTCTTTCCCTGCCCTGGAGTCATTTCCTCCAGCGTAACATAGTCTGGTGATGGCAATCTTTTCTGGTCCTGCAATTTCCCTTGCCTTGCCTGTGCCCATTGGATTGTTCCTCGAATCTCTGCCCAGGTTCCTTCCCATTCCTTAACCAATAACTAACTACTAGGGTGTATTCCTTGGTTATCAGACACGATACCAGACCGCTTTGTTCTTGGGTTAAACTCATGGTTGATCTCGAATGCTGACAACCTGGTGGATCCTGATGTCGAGGTGTTGTACGCATACTCCACAAGAGGTAACAGTGAAACCCAATTGTCTTGTTGGTAGGAACAGGAACTACGCAAGCACTGCTCAAGTGTCTGATTAACCCTCTGGGTCTTCCCATCAGTTTTAGGGTGCAATTCCGTCGAAACGCTTAGTTTCACTTGCAATAAGTGCATTAGACTCATCCAGCTCTTGGATGTGAATCGGCTATCTCGATCGGAGATGATTGACTCTGGGAGTCCATAAAGGCACCAAACTTCCTGCAGGAATACCAAGGCAAGCTCCTTGATAGATACCTCCATGGTCCGGGGTATGAAATAGGCCATTTTCGAGAATCTGTCCACTATGACCCAGATCTTGGTATACCCTGCTGACTCTGGAGGCGCTACAATGAAATCCTTTAACATCGCTGTCCACTGCCGCATAGGAACATCAATAGGTTCCAACAGCCCGAACTTCTTGTGCCTGATGGATTTATTTCTTTGGCATGCATCACATGTCCACACGTAGTCAGTGATGTGCCCATCCATCTCAGGCCAATAGAAGTTAGCCCTAACACTGCCAATGGTCTTGTAAGTCCCGAAGTGTCCCGCGATTCGAGAGTCATATTCTGCCTTCATGATTGTCTGTTTCAGATTCTGACCCTGGGGAATATACCAGCTGTTCTTGTACAGGAGTAAGCCCTTTTACATCGTGAAATGTGGGTCGACATCTTTGTTACCAGCAGCTGTTGCCTTCAGGATCCTTAAGTACTCCTGGTCTTCGGTTATCGCTACCCGCAGTTGATCCAAAAAGGAGGACGGGAGACGAAATCCTTGGCACACGTGTAACACTTGTGGTCGCAGGATGTCCCGTTCCTGGCTCCGAACCAATCGTCTGGAGCGAAAAAACCACTGTGGTGGTAAATCACTCCCGCCTTCAGGGCGGTAGTCCCTACGCCGCGACAAAGCACCTGTCTTTGCATTTAACCGTCCTTCTCGGTAAACCACCTTGAAGTTAAACGGTTGCAGGAACTCAGCCCAGCGGTGCTGCCTTCAGTTAAGGACCTTGCTACTATTGAAGTACCCCAAATTCTTATGATCTNAGGTTGCGACCACACCACACAACTTCAAACTTATCGCCCAAAGTTCACACCAATATAAGAGTAAAGAAAATGGTAAAACTTAATATCGTTAAGCCTGATGCTTCTCTCAATTTAGGTCTTTTGAGTATTTATTGTTGTTTTAGGAGAGTTCTCGTATAGACTTTCAGGTAGTTTTATCTTATGCCGGAAACTTCCCCATCAGTTTACTCCAACTATTCGAGTACAGCCTTCTCCGCTACGGGTGGTCTGACATGTCTCCTGGCACACCCTGCGGGCATGCATGAGTTGACACACTCCAGTCGGCGTTCACATTGGATGGTTATCATTTCTGCGGTGGATTTCCAATTTGCCCGCTGCAGTGAAAACTTCTGCGCATCGGTGTCTTGCTAGTGGCTAACCGCCAAGGCACCTCATGAACTATACTATCTATGACAACCTTCCCATATGCAATGATCTCTACTTGACTGGGGAGCTATCGTGACCGGTTTATCTATTTACTATTTACGGGTCTTCGGCTTCCGGTCTCTTCGGCAGGGCATGGTCGTCCGGAAGTGATCCAGTGGGCGCTACCCATGACCACCACCTCGGATCTGCCTTACCTGTGCTAGGAATCATGCTTTTCGTGCCTCTGTACTTCCCTTTCAGAGCCTATAGCGTTGGGGACACTTTTAGGCTTGGTAGGTGTAAAACTCTCCTAGTCGCCCCGGCACCACCCAGGACTACCTGCGGGACACTCACGGTTAACACCCGTTAACTCCGTTAGGTTTGGTCCGTTTTACTCCGAACACCTTGGAGGAGGTACTCCACCATACATCCTATGCTCCCTTATATATCCTGCAAACAGCTTACCGTTGACCGGACGGCAGCGATGTATATCGTGTTGCAAGCATGTCTGCAAAGTTTCCTCTCTGCTAGACTGCACACAACTACCGAACCGTTTGCCCATGACGGCCGGGCCTCAAGGCGGGGTCGGAGCAGTATGATAGGAAGAATGTCTCCAATTTACGGCTTCCTCGAAGCTATGTAGCTCGCCCAATAGCATCCCCCGGAACCCAGATTCCCGTATCATGCATGGCTTCGCGTGACCAACATTCCGGTCATTCTTTCTGAACTCCCGGTGGGACTTCGTATTGAAAGGTAGGGTAACTCAGGCCCTTGGGCAGGGTAACCTAAGCCCCGCGGCAGGGTAACCTGATCCTGAGGGTAGGGTAACCTGTTTGGTGGACAAGAAAACCTTTCCCTGTTACCCTGTCTATCCCGTTGCCGGAGATAGACGCTTCTGACCTTTCTCCAGTTATCCGGCCTAGCTGCGCAACCGCCCCTTCAGACGTCCCTAAGTACACTGACACCGCTCCTGGGGGTATCGAGGTACCTAAGTCCCTGACCAGCCAATTCTGTTCATTCTCGGGGCCCGGACCATAGGGTCTCCGTAGGTCCAGTACTTACCTGCCGGCCGGTTCCTACCAGTTCGCCTCCTGGCTCCCTGTATGGGTATAGGTTCCGTCTGCCATAGCTCATGCATCCTGGGTCATTACATCACTACCCTTTTCTCCACGGTTCGTCCCGGACCATTAGGGTCACCTCTTATTGCCCCGAATCGATTCCCACAAGACCCTATAGTCCCTGGGCTTGGACGGATATCTTTGGTGGAAATCCTGAATGGCCTGTAAGCTTGTCCCTTCTACCATCCCATGGGGCTCTCATGAGTTCTCCTCAGCCCTGTAGCCTTCCCATGAAACCAGATACTGGACGAAGCACGATGGAAACTTCGTCTTCACGCCTCCGTACCATCGGCTGTCAACAACAGCTTCGATAACGTGACTGGGCTGGTTTTCTATAAGTTCCTGGGTAGTGGCTTCCTTTACCCTACCCGCTTCCGGATCCTCACGATAGGGTTCGAGTCACGTGACATTGAAAACCGGGTGGATGCTCCATCCAGTGGGCAGTTGGAGTTCATAGGCCCGGTTACCCACGCGACATTTGACAACGAAAGGCGCAAACATCCGCTGGTCCAGCTTCTCCGTTGGACCCTTCCTGCGGATGTTTTTTTGGTTCAACATCCCGCGGTCCGCTTTCTTTCCCTGCCCTGGAGTCATTTCCTCCAGCGTAACATAGTCTGGTGATGGCAATCTTTTCTGGTCCTGCAATTTCCCTTGCCTTGCCTGTGCCCATTGGATTGTTCCTCGAATCTCTGCCCAGGTTCCTTCCCATTCCTTAACCAATAACTAACTACTAGGGTGTATTCCTTGGTTATCAGACACGATACCAGACCGCTTTGTTCTTGGGTTAAACTCATGGTTGATCTCGAATGCTGACAACCTGGTGGATCCTGATGTCGAGGTGTTGTACGCATACTCCACAAGAGGTAACAGTGAAACCCAATTGTCTTGTTGGTAGGAACAGGAACTACGCAAGCACTGCTCAAGTGTCTGATTAACCCTCTGGGTCTTCCCATCAGTTTTAGGGTGCAATTCCGTCGAAACGCTTAGTTTCACTTGCAATAAGTGCATTAGACTCATCCAGCTCTTGGATGTGAATCGGCTATCTCGATCGGAGATGATTGACTCTGGGAGTCCATAAAGGCACCAAACTTCCTGCAGGAATACCAAGGCAAGCTCCTTGATAGATACCTCCATGGTCCGGGGTATGAAATAGGCCATTTTCGAGAATCTGTCCACTATGACCCAGATCTTGGTATACCCTGCTGACTCTGGAGGCGCTACAATGAAATCCTTTAACATCGCTGTCCACTGCCGCATAGGAACATCAATAGGTTCCAACAGCCCGAACTTCTTGTGCCTGATGGATTTATTTCTTTGGCATGCATCACATGTCCACACGTAGTCAGTGATGTGCCCATCCATCTCAGGCCAATAGAAGTTAGCCCTAACACTGCCAATGGTCTTGTAAGTCCCGAAGTGTCCCGCGATTCGAGAGTCATATTCTGCCTTCATGATTGTCTGTTTCAGATTCTGACCCTGGGGAATATACCAGCTGTTCTTGTACAGGAGTAAGCCCTTTTACATCGTGAAATGTGGGTCGACATCTTTGTTACCAGCAGCTGTTGCCTTCAGGATCCTTAAGTACTCCTGGTCTTCGGTTATCGCTACCCGCAGTTGATCCAAAAAGGAGGACGGGAGACGAAATCCTTGGCACACGTGTAACACTTGTGGTCGCAGGATGTCCCGTTCCTGGCTCCGAACCAATCGTCTGGAGCGAAAAAACCACTGTGGTGGTAAATCACTCCCGCCTTCAGGGCGGTAGTCCCTACGCCGCGACAAAGCACCTGTCTTTGCATTTAACCGTCCTTCTCGGTAAACCACCTTGAAGTTAAACGGTTGCAGGAACTCAGCCCAGCGGTGCTGCCTTCAGTTAAGGACCTTGCTACTATTGAAGTACCCCAAATTCTTATGATCTGTATAGATCACCAACTGGTCCGTTACCGTGCGTAGCAAATGATCCCATTCCTTGAACGCCGCCACGATGGCCATCATTTCCTTGTCATGGACATTACAATCAATCTCCATTGGTTGAAACTTCCTACTATAGTAGGCCACTGGATGCCATCGCTCCTCTTCACAGAACTGAGAGAGAACGGCTCCTAATGCAAAGTCACTAGCGTCAGTTTCCAGCCGGGTTGGCCTTTCAGGGTCAAAATGTGCTAGGATAGGTTTGGACGTGAACGCTTCCTTCAAATGGTTAACTGCCTGCTCACATGCAGGTGTCCATTCCCATCGGACATCCTTCTTTGTCATGTCCTTTAGTGGTTTCGCTATCTTGCTGAACCCTTCTATGAACCGACGATAGAAGTTGGCAAAGCCCATAAAGCTTTGAACGTCGATGAAGCATGTCAGAGGTGCCCAATCCCTGATTGTTTGCACCTTCTCCGACCAGATAGAGATCCCCATATTGGGGATCTTGTATCTGTGGAATTCAACCTCCCGTTGGTGGAAACTGGACTTCTTCAGCCTTACACATAGTCTAGCTTTCTGCAATTTCTCCATCGCATGCCTCCCCAGCGCGACGTGCTCTTCCATAGTTTTGGAGTAGATCAGGATGCCATCCATGTACGCGATGACTCCTTCATCCATGAGATCCCGAAAGACCTCTGTTATCATGCTTTGGAATGTTGGCGGGGTATTACACAACCCAAATGGCATGACCGTGTATTCATACAGTCCATATCTGCACCGGAAGGCCGTCTTCCATTCCTCACCTTCTGCCATCCACAGAAGGTAGTAGCCATTCTTCAAGTCCAACTTGGTGAACACAGCTGCTTTTCCTAACCTATCTTGCAGTTCATTCATCAACGGTAGAGGATACCTGCTCTTCACGGTGATTTTGTTCAGCCCTCGGTAGTCTATTACCAGTCTTAACGTACCATCAGGTTTTGCCACGAAGAGGACAGGGGCTGCTGCCGAGGAACAGGATCGCCGCAGCTTTCCCGTTCGTAGTGTGTCATTGAGATATTCCCGCAGTGCCTTAAGCTCCTTTTCCAATAACGGATAGATAGGCCCAAACGGAGGTTGAGTTCCGGGCAGCAACTCGATCGTGTGGTCATACTTCAGGTGCTCCGGTAGTGCCTCAATCTGTTCTTGACTGAAGATATCCGCATAGTCCTTGTATTCGTGGAGTAGCTTGACCGTAATGTCAGTACCTTCCTCATCGGGCAATTGCACAATTCCCAATAGATACACTTTACTAGGGTCTTCGGCTGGTAACTCTTCATCAGTCATGAACACAAACTGCCCCTGCTCTGCCAGGCAGTTAGCCTTGCTGAAATCAGAATGCCAGGTTAGTAATCCCGTCTTCCAATCCATGTTGGGATTATTGTCTCTCAACCAAGACATAGGTAGGTACCCATCCACCTTGGTGTCGGGCATATCCGCGACTTCAAAGCGCATCTCATTGGGGTGGTCACCTATCCTCATCTCTGATGACTTGGTGTAGTGTAGACCTGACCCAGGAATGTGATTACCGCTAGCGTTGCTTATCGGCACATGTACCTTCTGTCGTACACAAGCTGCCTGAGTCTGCTTAACCTATCAGTTACTAAGCACCCGCCCAGTAGGTCCACTATTGAGTAGCAGGAGCACTTCCGCGCTTACTTGTCTAGCTTCTATCTTCCAGTCTAACTTGACCTGCAGGTGGATAGATTTGGTAAGATGAGGCAACTTGTCACGCTTCTGCCTCTTCGCTTGTCTTGGTGACTTAGTCATCTTGGCTTAGTAACTCCCTTTGGTCTCTTGCCTTTCGACACAAGAGCGGCCACAAAGGGTTGGGAAATGTTTAGGGATTGAGGTTCTTCTTTCATCAATAACTAGGGTGTTTACTATCACGCGAGCCTGATTCTGGGTACTGAACCGTCCTCAGGCAAATTTGGAAATAGCATCATTTATTTGATCAAGTCCAGTCTGTACCACTGCCGCTTATGCTAAACACAACAATTTTTTCCCGCGGTGGGTAGAAGTCCACTGTTGGACCGGTCCCAAGCGAAGCAGCCTTGCTTCCCCAATGTCGAGCGTCTCCTTGAGCAGGACCTCACCTATCCTCAACCGAAATAATATCCTATGACTTGCCCATCCAGCTAAGGAAATCCTGAAAGAAATACGTATAACTAGAACAAAGGAAATAACCAGAAACCCAACAAAGGAGAGATAGCCCAGTCCACCGCGCACAGCCCATAACATCTACCTGCCCACACCTCCTGGGTGTAGTTAGTATCAGGGTCGTTTATGCGGTAGAAGTGTACTCACCCATCTCCGAAGCCACCTCCGTGGCTCATGTCCATCTTTCCCTCAGGGGTCTCTGGCTATGGGTTAATACGGTTATACCTTAAACAGAATGGGTTCTTACCTATTCCGTTCCGTCAGTATCAACCTCCATGATCTGAGGTGATGCCTGGCAGACTCCAAGTATCTTTGACGAGGAAGCCGGAGGTGGCGCTTCAATGCGCTTCAGCCACTTGTTGGTTCCTGTGGGCTTCCTTACTGGGGCTGACCGTTTCAACCCACGAGCTTGTTTGGATAAACTAACAACTGGGGATGTGGCAGTACACTTTCTCCAGAAGTGACCACTTTGTCCACACTTGGTGTACTGATTGTGCGTTCTCCGACGCTCGGTCAAAGTCGACGGGATTTCCTTATGCGCTATTGCATACTCAGAAGTCGCCGGCTTTGCCTGTTTCCCAGCATTGAAATTAGTAGGTTTGGCAGGCCTCTGGTTCTGTCTGCCCAAACCTTTTTCCTTCTTCTTAAACCTCCCCGAAGTCAATGACCTATTGTCCTTTCTTTCCATTGCCAGGGACCGTTGGACAGGATGGATAACTCGGTTACTGAACTCGGTGTTTTCTTCCAGCCTGTGTCCAACTTTCCGCAGAAGATTAAGATAGTCATTCAAGTCGGTTGGATAGTGCTCCTTGAGTGCCCACGCGTTCCGAACTTCCTGGGTAATACCCCACCGCATCTTGTCTCGTACCTCCACTAGATCTGTATAGCTAAGCTTATACATGTAGTCAATTATCTTGTCCAAGTACTCATCGATGTGATGTCGCTTCATTACCAGGTCTCGCTACTCGAGAAGGGATCAGTCTCATTCCGCATGTTCACTGCCGAAACTCCGTTCCAGTTGTTCTCGTAATCCTTTCCACGTTCTCAACGGGTTACTATTGTTAAACGGAATGCCCGTAGGCTTGGCTCCCTCTTTGTTGATGTGTGAGTGCAGCCCAAGATACCAGGTTCAGGCGGTATCTTCTAAGAGGGGTATCACCAGGTTTACCTTGTCCATATCGGTCAACCTGCACCCCCCAAAGTCTTTGAACTTGACCTCCACTAGGGTTAGGAAGCTTGCAAGTTCGGTAACCTTTCCCGTGAACGCCGGAATACTGCTCAACTTCTCGGGCTTCTTTTGATGCTGTCTGGAGGATGGCCGTGAGGTCGATCTGTTCTGGAATTCCCATTGTGGCTTCTTAGCACGGTGGTCCCACCGTCCTTTCTTCTCATCACTGCAATCTTCCTTGTAAGTGCCGAGGAACGGAGTCACATCAGGGAGAGAATCGGCATCATCGTCATCCGCACTGTCATGGTCGGAGTCCCCTGGATCTCCTCCCGCTCCGGTTGCACTACCTCCAGGAGGCGCATTTCCATCTCTACCATCTGCGGCGTTTCCGCCTGGTGTCTCCCGTGGTCTATCATACCCATCAAACCGTTCCTCCTGGCCATCCTGATTCCCATCCCTGGGGGGGTTAGCCCCTGATGGAACGGATGCCGGTGGTGGAACAGGGCATCGCCCAGTCTCAGGAGTTGGTTTAGGCGCCACCTGAGTTATCCGCAGAAATGCCTGTAGCTCTGGGCAGCTCAGGGGTTGCATTGGGGGGCCAACGTGCCTCCATGAGCCACAATACCCACATGTTGGCCATCCATCTCCTTCCTTCTCCCTTCTTCGATGCCTTACAGGGGTCCGTTGTTCCTTCCTGCACCCATATGTGTGGTAATGAATCCACCCTATACGAGTCCCTTCCGGTTTGCAGCCCGACAGGCAAACTCTCATCTCGACTGTCTGACTCGCCACTCGTGATCGTGGGGAGGATGGAAGGAGGAGTCGGTTTCGAAGAGGCAGAGTGAATCACGGGTGCCCAGGGAAAGGATCGAGCAGGTGTCCAAGGTCCGGGTATCAGAGTCCCTCTTGATGGAGCCGTGGGTAGTCGCTCTTCCTGAAGCCTTACCTGTTCGAAAAATCCAGGTGATGCCACGCGCAGTGGTCGGAACCCTGCAGTAGCCGATACTGCTGGCAGGAAGGCTGTGGCAGGAAAGGTATCAGGAGCGGGCAACGAGACGGGTAAAGGTGTGGGTCTCTGGGCAGTGAAGTGAGGTACGGGAGTTGTAACCGATAGTGTTGCATGAGGGTTAATGGGAGCAGGGGTCGGCCGACGCATAGGGTCAGCCGTATGTAGTCCCGTAATACCCTTTGGCTTCGACGCCCTTTTCTTAACGTGACGCTCATCGGTTCGTCCAATCGCCGGACTTCCGGAACGACTGCGGGCGATCGAGGAGTGGACTGACAGAGAGCCTGTTGATGCTCTTGTGAAGGACGAGGTATAGCTCTAGCCTTCACCCTTGAGGCATTCCAACATCCGTATACTCACGGGACTTAGGTATGCCCTCCACTGTTCATCCCGTGCTCTCATAGCCAGTTCTATCCCCAATCCCTCTGGCTTCGTGTGGACGGGTGGGAGTGGGGGCGCCACCTCTATTATCAGTACGTCATTCTCAGCATCAATACTATAACCCCTTACGAAGGCCCTTTCAAGCACTGCCATACGACTGTTCAATGCCTTCTGGTCTCTTAACATTCGCAGGTATGCCTGCTGCTGCACTTTCATCCATTCCACCACTGCCGTAGTAATCTGTTTACAGAACACCTGCTGTTGCTGGGCATTCCAGTTCCTTAGTTCCTGCTTCGCCTCCTCAATCGACTTGGACACCTCCCGAGTGATGTAAGGTTCGACGAACTCGGTGGAGAACTCGCTAAATGGTACCCCTTGGGGTAGCGGAGGGAGCATGTTGTGGACGAGGGCGGAGTATTGAAAGAACAAAAGCGCCACAGCGCGAGGGTCTGTAATCATAAGATGAACACATTCATCAGGTAACTGACTAGGGGCGGCCTCAAGGAGCAATTGGTGACCGTCCCATTCAATACCGCGGACATCCGCGAAACCCGATGCATGAAATGTGTTGGCGGAGTTCCCATCAAGGTCAAGGTCTGAATCCGAGTTGGATTCCTTTCTAGCTTGAAGTTCGGTACTAGCCATTGCGCTTTCCAGCCTGGGCTACTTGTTCTAGAGAAGGTTACCAGTATTCACGCAAGGTCAGTGCCGAAGTTCGAAAAGCAATTGATCAGGAGAGGAGTTAAGCAAGGAGCGCGCTGAACGATATAGTGTAATGGGGGCACCCCTAGGAAGATGGATCCCAAGGTTATGACTGCACAGCATAACTTCAAACTTAGCGCCAAAAGTTCACACCAATGTAAGAGTAAAGAAAACGGTAAAACTTAATCTCGTTAAGCCTGATGCTTCACGCAATTAAGGTCTCAAGAGGATTGATTGTTGGAGTAGGAGAGTTCTCGCATAGACTTTCAGGTAGTTTTATCTTATACAAGAAACTCCCCCATCAGTTTACTCCAACCACGCGAGCACACCCTTCTCCGCTAAGGGTGGTCCGACACGTCTCCTGGCACACCCTTGGGGCAGGCATGTGTTGACACACTCTAGTTGGTGTTCACATTGTGTGGTTATTGTTTCTGCGGTGGATTTCCAATTTGCCCACCAGTGTGAAAACTTCTGCGCATCGGTGTCTTGGCAGTGGCTAACCATCAAGGCACCTCATGAACTAGACTATCTATAACACCCTTCCCATATGCATTGATCTCTACTTGATTTCGGAAGCTATCATGAGCAGTTTATCTATTTACTATTTATGGATCTCGGGTTTCCGGTATCTTCCGCAGGGCGCGGTAGTTCGGCAATGATCCAATGGGTACTACCCATGACCACTACCTCGGGTCTGCCTTACCTGTGGTAGGAATCATGCTTTTCGTGTCTCTGTACTTCCCTTTCAGAGCCTATAGCGTTGGGGACACTTGCGGGCTTGGTAGGTGTAAAACTCTCGCAGTCTCCCCGGCACCACCCGGGACTACCTTCGGGACCCCCACAGTTAACACCCGTTAACTCCGCTAGCTTTGGTCCATTTTACTCCGAAGAACTTGGAGGGGGTACTCCACCTTACACCCTACGCTCCCTTATATATCCTGCGCACAGTTTACTGTCGACCGGATGGCAGCGACATGTACGGTGTTCCAAGCATGTCTCCAAAATTTCTGCCTTGCTAGACTGCACACAACTACCCAACCCTTTGCTCATGACATCCAGGCCTCAAGGCGGGGCCGGGGGGGTATGATAGGAATAATTTCTCACATTTACAGCTTCCTCGAAGCTATGTAGCTCGCCCAATAGCATCCCCTGGAACCCCAGATTCCAGTATCATGGATGGCTTCACGTGTCAAACATTCTGGTCATTTTTCCTGAACTCCGCGTGGGAGTTCGTATTGAAAGGTAGGGTAACTCAGGCCCTTGGGCAGGGTAACCTGATCCTGAGGGTAAGGTAACCTGTCCGGTGGATAAGATAACTTTTCCCTGTTGCCCTGTCTATCCCATTGCCGGAGATAGACACTTCTGACCTTTCTCCGGTTGCCCGGCCCAGCTGAGCAACTACCCCTTCAGACGTCTCTAAGTATGCTAACGCCACTCCCAGGTGTATCCAGGTATCTAAGTCCCCAACCAGCCAATTCTGTTCATTCTCAGGGCCCGGGCCATCGGGTCTCCGTAGGTCAAGTACTTACTTGCCTGCTGGTTCCTACCAGTTTACCTCCTGGGTCCCTGTATCGGTGTAGGTTCCATCTGCCATAGCTCACGTATGCTGGGTCATTACATCAATTGGGGCATTCCGAGCTGCTGTGTCAGACACCAACATAAAAACATTGTTGGAAGAATACAAGGATGTATTCCCGGACAAGGTCCGTGAAATGCTACCCCCTGTGCATAAGATTAGCCACTACATTCGGCTAAAAGACCCAACTGACCTACGAAATCAGCCAACCTACTCGATCCCGAAGCCTACAGGCAAAATCTCATGAACTGGATAAATGAGGAATTACGGAGTGGGGTAATTGTACGACAGGAAGTTGCCGGGGGGGCACCTATGTTTGTACAACCCAAATCAGATGGAAGGATCCACCCCCTGGTGGACCTGAAAGTAAGGAATGATAACACGGTCATGGATAGCCCATCGATTCCAAACCAACAGCTGATCCTTAACCGGATAGGACAAGCGAGATTCAGGAGTAAGATCGCCCTAAGCGACGCATATTTCCAGACACAGGTGGACAAGGACAGTTGTAAGTTCAACTCATTCAAAACCCAGTTCGGAGGATTTGTGAGCAAAGTAATGCTACAAGCAGACATGAATGCACTAGCAACATTTATGCGGATAATGGAGGACCTGCTAAGTGAATATTTACATCATTTTGTATGGGTATACATTGATGATATTCTCATATTTTCTGACACATCAGAGGATCATGGGAAACACATACGCCAAGTATGTGATCGACTCAGAAAAGCAAAATTCTATGCCAGCAAAAGATAGTCCGTACTTTTTGCGGACAAGCTGGAAGTATTAGGACACATAGTAGACAACGAGGGAATCCATGCCCCCCCCAGAAAATATCATCCATTGCAAAGTGGGTGACACCAAGAAAGAAGAAGGAATTGCAACGATTGCTAGGCATAGTGAATCGTGTGGCCCAGTTTCTCCCACATCATGCCAGGTTGACCGCACCGTTAACCGACTTAACGGGAAATGCCGAATTCGTGTGGACAACGACCCACCAGACCATATTCCATATGGTCCGAAAGCGAATTATCGATCACCAAGTCATGCGACCAATAGACATACGAAGCGAGGAACCAATTTGGTTGGTTACAAACGCCTCAGATTTAGGAGTTGGAGCATGCGTGGGACAGGGACCCACTTATGAGATGGCGCGCCCAGCCGCGTTACACAGCAGGAAGTTCACCAATGCTCAGATGAACTATGGGACCATCGATAAAGAGGCCTTAGCAATAGTGGAAGCGCTTAATCGGTTTCACAATATGCTAATAGGAAATTCCTTTACAATAGTCACAGACCACCAACCCTTA
The DNA here is from genome assembly GCA_003182015.1 of Tuber magnatum. Lineage (NCBI taxonomy): Eukaryota > Fungi > Ascomycota > Pezizomycetes > Pezizales > Tuberaceae > Tuber > Tuber magnatum. Next base: position 28,111 of record PYWC01000176.1, on the reverse strand, counting down.
ACACACCTGCGAACAGCAAAGAACCCCAGCAGAAAGGAAGTGAGATGGCTAAGTGCCTTGGGAAAACACGATGCTAAAATAATCTACGCACCGGGAAATGGGAACTATTTAGCTGATGCCCTTTCCCAAGTATACGAGGGAGAATCAGACTTGAACCCACTCTATGTCCACGATTATACGAAGGAATGGGATGACATCTCGGATAACATGGTCCTCGAGCAAGAATCAAACACAATGGAGCCCACGCATGAATTCTCCCCTACGTTCCCTTCTTACTCCTATACTGAGTACCCCCATGAGGCCCCGGTACCCCACGAAAGCCACTGCTCAATCACTGCAGGGAACGATTGGGGTGACCAGTGTACCCTGCGAAGTACGCCACCAGAAGAAGTCCAACATAGGGCATTACACTACTCACAATGTTACGTGGATCATTGCCCATATCATCAAACCGAGATCAAATTCACGAACAACCATCCTAGAGGACGGGGAAAATCGACCCCTTACCCACTTAGTGAAGGACCAAGCCCCCCAAGTACAGAAATGAACCCAAGCCCTCCGGAGTCCCGCGAAATCAATGACTGGGAATGGCAACGAACGATCGGCGGAAGACCAACGGGTGCGGGAGCAGGGCCATCCACCCTTGCCCAGCCGGGGCCCAGATCTTAGGCAATTCTGGCACTACTAAATCTGGAAGCCCCGGCTTTCCAAATACCTGAGCCAGAACCAATAGAGAACCTTACGACCGAGACAATAGTGGCACTTGGAATGCCAGGACCTGAGAGCCCACCACTGATTAGGCGAATGGAACGGCTAGCAAGCCTTAACAAAGAGACAATAATCTGAGTAATGCCCCTGACGATGACAGAATATTGGCACGCAGTATACGACGTCTTAGAAGACAACGAGGAGGAAGACCTACCTGAGAAAACTAGAGGAAGCGAGATAGAAGACGAACTCGAGACCTTACAAACAGTCAATGAAATGATCTGAACGTTCCGAGCACACATGGTAGCAGCATACCGGAAAGAACCAGTTTGGAAAAAGGGCAATGAGAGTATGGACTCCACAGGAGACTTGTCCTCCTACAAGGTTGCAAACGGAATGCTATACGCAAAAACCAGATACAGGGAAGACTGTCTGTATATCCCGAAAGACCCCGCATACGGAAATACGACGTGAAGAGAATATGTCATTAGTGAAATCCACAATAAAGGCTGCCACAGTGTTGAACGAACTTGCGGTACGCAACAGAGTACCTATTTTGGCCTGAAATGCGGAAGGACTTTACAGTGCATGTAATCCAGTGCCACACATGCCAGATGAATAACGAGCCTACAAAGTTGCCAGAAGGAAAGGCTCAGACAATTATCCTGCCATCGGAAATCTTCGAATCAATATCCATTGACTTTACGGGGCCCTTCCACAATTCATGGGGATACGACACAATCCTGGTTGCGATCGATAGGTTTTCAGTATTCACATGGCTCATACCTACAACCAAGCCAGTAACAGCAATAACAACCTAGGAACTTCTACGCAACAAAATATTTACATCCCCATGGCTACCCAACTTCTCTAGTAAGCAATGCGGACCCATGGTTTGAGTCACATGTGTGGCAACAACAGTGTCGATCGTTAGGACTGAGCATATCAAGGTGGCACCAGGACATCACGAAACAAATGGACAAGTCAAAAGGAAAATGCGAGAATTGAAGACACCTCTCCGAAACCTGGTCAACGCAAGACAAAACAATTGGTTTGATGCCATACCAGAGACAGCAGGATACCGGAATGCAGGATGGTCAGAAAGTCTCGGTATGTCACCATATAAGGCTATTTTTGGAAAGAATTACCCACTACTTCCCCTAGTGAACTTCAAGAACTCCGCAGTACTGGCTGCCGATGAATTATTAAACAGGCACCAAGCAATCCGAAACACGGCATTCAATGCGATTAAATTGGAACGGTTTAGAAGCACGAGAACGGCAGCAAAACGACGCAGACACCATACACCAATAGGAAAGGGTAATCCGTTACTCGTATATGGAAGTTTATTCGCAACGGAGTCAGGAGCTAGCCAGAAATTGCAACTGCGCTGGCATGGACCATTCAAGATAATTGGATACCATGAGCATACACAAAATTACATGGTAGAAATGGATGGCAGAATGTACAGAAACCGAGAAGCAATATTCCATGCATCCACGGTGAAAGGATACCGCCCTAGCGATGATATCTCCTTCCACGGGAGGAGCCACGGAAAACGACCCCCGATCGTGGTTAACACGAAGTCAGAACGGGAACTGGAAACAATACGAGACCATAGAAGATGGTATGACCGTAACCAATTCCTAGTGAAATGGGTAGGGTACCCAGAAAAAGAGAATAGCCGGGAACCCCTTGAAGGATTAGAAAATGCGATGCAATTGGTTAACCAATGGTGGGAAGACAACAAGTCGGAGGATGAGTTACCTGCTCAGAGAAACCATGTGATGGTGGCGTAGAGCCCAACCCTGCCAGAAATCCAACACCTGCGCCCGGACACGGACCAAGGAATACAGGACGGATTCTGGTCAGCCCACTTTGAAAGCGATTTTGAAAGCAGCGAAGATGAAAACCGGGTAATGCAAGATGCAGCAGCATACCAAGCCTGGCTGGCCGAGGCTGAGTACTGGCAATAGCGAGAGGAAAAAACACACCATCCAACAGCCTTACGATGTCAAACTATGAGCAAGTACCCTAAAGACTATGCCATCAGCTAATAGGACTGTTGGTGAACCGTGATAGTATCCCTAGACATTACCTTACAAACTGACCATTCGTACATATCTGCAACAAGTGCTTAGAAATAACAACAGAATCGACGGGACGAATGTGGGTAGTATCAGTGTCAGATTTTTTTTGCTTCGGTAGCGGGTGCTACCTGAGCACAGAAAAATGTGATGGTTGCATAGAGACGGAAGAAACCGAAATTAAGCACCACCCTCTTTCCCCTGAAGACCTAAGCGAGGCCAACACCTTAGTAAGGCCAACACCTAAGCGAGGTCACCACCGAAGGATAAATACCAACCACCATCCCTCTGAACCACTGAAGAAAACAGACCACACTACCAGACCTCCAAATCTTTACCCTCTTACAAACCTTATCCTTGCGCGAAAGAAACAAGATGTCAAACAATGAAGAAGTCAGCATAAAGGGACGAGACCTTGTTTTGGGATACCTACTATACTGAGAAATCATCCCGCTAAGCACATACTGGAAAATATTCCACATTGATCACTGCGAGGATTGCAGACGAATCCATGTCGAGACAGAGGAATGGGAAGACTAGATAGTATGGAACTTTGTGGACCTGCCACACTACTAGGAGTCAGGTTGCTTTATGCACGCAGCGCCATGTGGGGAGTATTCAGAAAAATGGTTGGATGGCGCGGAATGGATGTTGCCGGACGACATGAGATTGTTGCAGGATAGCGATGACGAGGAGGATGGGTCCTAAGTGGACTTTCAGGAGAATAGCAGATTTACTGGCTATTAGGGTTTCATTAGGTTGTTTTATTTGATGAAATTGTTATTTTATTTTGGGAGTGTAACCGGTACGGGTACTAGGTTGTTTCATGTTTGGTTTCATGGTATCGTTTGATACTTGTATTGTTTGATGTGCTATTGGTTGATACACACATTGTTTTATGTTTGGTTTCATAGTATTGTTTGATACTAGTATTGTTTCGTGTGCTATCGGTTGATGCATACATTGTTTTGCAATATCGCTCATACTGGAGGTAAGTGATATGCTATATTTAAAGACTACTGATTTCCGCGATAGGAACAGCAGACTTCGACGGACAGTATTCTTAATATACTTGGTTGGACGGTTACTTTTTTGATCTCCTATTACACCCTGTTCAGAGCCGCCTTTAGCAAGCAGTGCTCGCTTCTTGTTGATCAAGAAGCCATCTGCTCCTATCGTACCGCTACGTGACTAGGGCCTGGCCCGGACACGTCACACTTCGTATCAGTGTCTTCCCAGTGGCTAACAGTCAAGACACCTGATGAACTGGACTATCTATGGCACCATTCCCATATGCACTGATCTCTACTTGGCTCCGGAAGCTGCCGTGAGCGGTTTATCTATCTACAATTTACAAGTCATGGGCTTCCTGTGTTTTCCGCGAGATACGGTAGTCCGGGAGTGATCCAATAGGCACTACGCATGACCACTACCTCGGATCTACCTTACGTCAGGTAGCAATCATGCCTTTAGAGTCTCTGCACTTCCCTTTTAGAGCCTATGGCGTTGGGGACACTTTTGGGCTTGGTAGGTGTAAAACGCTCAAAGTCGCCCCGGTACCCCCTGGGACTACCTGCGGGACCTCCGTGGTTAACACCCGTTAACTCAGTCAGTTTTGGTCAGTTTTACTCCGAACCACTCGCAGGGGGTACTCCACCTTCCACCCTATGTCCCCTTCTATATCTCGCAAACACCCTACAGTCGACCGGACGGCAGCAACATATACAGTGTCCCAAGCAGATCCGCCAAGATTCCTCTTTGCTAGACTGCGCATAACTACACAACTGTTTGCCCATGAGGTGCGGGCCTCAAGGCGGGGCCGGAGGGGTATGATAGGAATAATATCTCCAATTTACAGCTTCTTTGGAGATGCGTAGCTTGCCCAATGGCATCCCCCAGAACCCCAGATTCCTGTATCAAGCATGGCTTCGCATGACCAACATTCCCGTCATTTTTCCCAAACTCCCAGAGGGACTTCGTATTGAAAGGTAGGGTAACTCAGGACTTTGGACAGGGTAACCCGCGCCTCATGGCGGGGTAACCCGAGCCTGAGGGTAGGGTAACGTTGTCCAGTGGACAAGATAACTTTTCCCTGTTCCCCTGTCTACTCTGTCTCTGGAGATAGACACTTCTGACCTTGCTCCAGTTACTTGGCCTAAGTGAGTAACTGCCCCTTCAGAGGTCCCTAAGTATGCTGACGCCACTCCCGGGTGTGCCCAGGTACATAACAATCTGGCCTGCTAATTCTGTTCATCTCGGAGCCCAGGCCATCGGGTCTCCATAGATCAAGTACTACCTTGCCTGCCGGTTCCTACTAGTTCACCTCCTGGCTACCTGTATGGGTGTACGTTCTAGCTGCCACAGCTCATGTATACGGGGTCATTACATCACTTCCCTCTTCCCTACAATCTGTCCTGGACCGCTAGCATCACCTCTTTATTCCACGACTCAATTCTCCCAAGACCTTATGGTCTCTGGGCTTGGACAGATATCTTTGGTGGAAATCTAACATGGCCTGTAAGCCGGTCCCTTCTAGCAGCTCATAGGGTTCCCATAAATCCTCCTCAGCCCCATATCCTTCCCATAAAACCAGGTACTGGACAAAGCACGACGGAAACTTCGCCTTTGCTCCTTTGTACCATCAACTGTCCACAACAGCTTCAATAACATAACGTGGCTCATTGTCCACAGGTTCTGGGGTAGGGACCTCTTTGGTCCTCCCTGATCCTAGATCCTCGTGACATGGTTCGAGCAACGTGACATTGCAAGCTGGGTGGATGCTCCATCCGGTGGGTAGCTGGAGTTCGTATGCTCGGGTACCTACCCAACCTTTGACCACAAAAGGGCCAAGCATGCACAGGTCCAGCTTCTCCATCGGACATTTCGTGCGGATGTTCTTTCGGTTTAACATCACATGGTCCACTTTCTCTGCCTGCCCAGCAGCCACAACATCCCAGGTAATATGGTCTGGTGATGGCAATCTTTTCTGGTCATACCATTTTCGTTGCCTTTTCGGTGCCCGTGGATTTTTTTTTCGGATCTCTTGCCAGGTTCCTTCCCATTGCTTAACCAAGAGCTCACTGCTAGAGTGTATTCCTTGGTTATCAGACACGACACCTGACCAGTTTGTCCATGGGTTGAACTCATAATTGATCTCAAATGTTAACAACCTGGCAGATTCCGATGTGGCGGTATTGTACACATACTCCGCAAGCGGTTGTAGCAAAACCCAATCATCCTGTTGGTAGGAACAGTAACCATGCAAGTACTGCTCCAGTGTCTGATTAACCCTCTTGCTTTGCCTATCAGTTTCAGGATGGAATACAGGTGAGACGCCTAGTTTCGCTTGCAACAAGTGCATCAGACTCACCCAGAACTTGGACGTGAATTGGCTGTCTCAGTCGCAGATGATTGACTCCGGGAGTCCATGAAGGTGCCAAACTTCCTTCAGAAATATCAAGTCAAGCTCCTTGATTGGTACCTCAGTGGTCAGGGGTATGAAATGTGCCATTTTCGAGAATCTGTCCACTATGACCCAGATCTTGGTATACCCTTCGGACTCTGGCAGCGCTACAATAAAGTCCATGGAAATCGCTATCCACAGTCGCATAGGAACATCAATCAGTTCCAGTAGACCGAACTTCTTGTGCCTGATGGACTTATTCCTTTGGCATGTATCATATATCCGCACATAGTTGGTGATATGCTCGTCTATCATAGACCAATAGAAGTTAGCCCTGACCCTGCCAATGACCTTGTAAGTCCCGTAGTGTCCCGCAATTCCGGAGTCAAGTTCAGCCTCCATCATTGTCTGCTTCAGATTCTGACCCTGGGGAACATACCAGTGGTTCTTGTACAGGAGGACGCCCATTTACGTCATGAAGGATCGGTCGACCTCTTTGTCACTGGCAGCTGTTTCCTTCAGGATTCTTAAGTATTCCTGGTCTTCCTTTATCACTACTCGTAGGTGATCCAAAAGGCAAGACTGGAGCCGAAATCCTTGGCACACCTGCAACACTTGTGGTTCCAAGATGTCCCATTCCTGGCTCTTAACCTACTCTTCGGGGTGAAAAAACGCCTGTGGTGGAAAATCACTCCCCCCTTCAGGGCGTTGCTTCCTATGCTGCGACAAAGCATCTGCCTTCTCATTCAACCGTCCTTCGCGGTAAACTACCTTGAAGTTAAAGGGTTGCAGGAACTCAGCCCAGCGGTGTTGCCTTCAGTTGAGAACCTTGGTGCTATTACAGTACTCCAAATTCTTATGATCTGTATAGATCACCAATTGGTCCTTTACCACGCGTAGCAGATGATCCCATTCCTTGAATGCAGCCACGATAGCAGTCATTTCCCTGTAATGGACATCCTAATTAATCTCCGCTGGGTGAAACTTGTGACTATGGTAGGCCACTGGATGCCATCTCTCATCTTCACAGAATTGGGAGAGAACGGCTCCTAATGCAAAGCCACTAGAGTCGGTTTCCAGCCAGGTTGGTAGTTCAGGGTCAAAATGTGCTAGGATAGGTTTAGACGTAAACGCCGACTTCAAATGGTTGAAGGCCTACTCACATGCAGGTGTCCATTCCCATCAGACATTCTTCTTTGTCAAGTCTGTCAGAAGTTTCGCTATCCTGCGGAAACCTTCTACGAACTGATGATAGAAGTTGCCAAAGCCAATAAAGCTTTGAAGGTAGACAACACATGCCGGAGGTGCCCAATCCCTGATTGTTTGCACCTTTTCCAACAACCTAGAGATCCCCATATCAGAGGTCTTGTATCTGCGGAATTCAACCTCCCATTGGTGGAAACTGGACTTCTTCATGCTTACACATAGTCTGGCTTTCCGCAATTTCTCCATCATACATCTCAACGTTGCGACATGCTCTTCCATATTTTCGGAGTAGATCAGGATGTCATCTGTATACACAATGACTCCTTCACCCATGAGGTCCTGAAAGACCTCATTCATCATGCTCTGGAAAGTTGCTGTGGTGTTATATAACCCAAACAGCATGACCATGTATTCATATAGTCCATATCTGCACCAGAAGGCTGTGTTCCATTTCTCGCCTTCGGCCATCCTCAGAGGGTAGTAGCCATTCTTTAAGTCCAACTTAGTGAATACAGCGGCTTTTCCTAACCTATCTCACAGTTTGTTCATCAACGGTAGAGGGTACTTATTCTTAACCGTGATTTTGTTCAGCCCTCGGTAATCTATTACCAATCTTGGTGTACCATCTGGTTTTGGCACGAAGAGGATCAGGGCTGCTGCTGAGGAACTGGCTTGCGGTAGCTTTCCTGTTCGCAGAGTTTCGTCGAGACATTCCCGTAGTGCCTTAAGCACCTTTCCCGATAATGATAAATAGGCCCAAACGGAGGTTGAGTCCTCGGTTGCAACTCAATTGTGTGGTCATACTTCGCGTGCTCCACTAGCGCCTCAATCCGTTCTTGACTGAAGATATTTCTATAGTCCTTATACTTAGGAAGCAGCTTAACCATAATGTCGGCACCTTCCGCATCGGAGAATTGAACAATTCCCAACAGGTACACATTCCTAGGATCTTCGGCTAGTAACTCTTCACTGGTCATGAATACTAACTGCCCCTGCTGTACTAGGCAATTAGCTTTACAGAAATCTGAGTGCCAGGTTAGTGATCCAGTCTTCGAATCTATGTTGGGGTTATGGTCCTTCAAGCAAGACACAGGTAGGTATCCATCAACCTTAGTGTTGGGCATATCTGCGACTTCAAAGTGTATCTCATTATGGTGGTCGCCTATTTTCATCTCCAATGATTTGGTATAGTGCAGACCTGACCCCGGAATGTGATTACCGCTCGAGTCGCTTATTGGCACATCTACCTTTCCTCGTACACAAGGTGCCTGAGTCTGCTTGACCCATCTGCTACTAAGCACTGGCCCAGTAGCTCCACTATCAAGTAGCAGGAGCGCTTCTGCACCTACCTGTCTAGCTCCTATCTTCTAGTCTAACTTTACCCATGGGTGCATAGACTTGGTATGATGAGGCAAGTTGTCACGCCTCTGCCTCTTCGCTTGTCTTGGGGACTTAGTCATCATGGCTTAGTAAATCCTTTTAGTCTCTTGCCTTTCGACACAAGAGCGGCCACAACGGGTCAGTAAATGTTAAGGGATTGGGATTCCTCTTTTCAATACCTAGGGTGTTTACCATCATGCCCGCATGATTGCGGGTACTAAACCCTCCTCAGGTATACTTGGAAATAACACTGTTTATTTGATCAAGTCCAGCCTGAACCAATTCCGCTTGTACTAAATGTAACAATTTTCCCTGAGGGGGGTAGAAGTTTCCTGTCGGGCTGGTTCCAAGCGAAGCATCCTTGCTTCCCCAATGTTGAGCCTATCCTCTAGTAAGACCTCACCCAGCCTCTACCAAAATAATGTTCTATGATTTGCCCATCCCGCTAAGGAAGTCCCGAAAGAAATGTCTATAACTAGAACAAACGAAATAACCAGAAACCCAACAAAGGAGTGATAGCCCAGTCCACTGCGCACAGCCCGCAACATCTACCTGCCCACACCACCTGGGTGTAGTCAATATCAGGGTTGTTTATGCAGTAGAGCGGTAGTTACCCATCCCCGAAGCCACCTCCATGGGTCCTGTCAATCCATCCCTCATGGGTCTATAGATACGGGTTAATAGGGTTACACCTGAGGCAGAATGGGTTCTTACCTATTCCGAGCCGCCTGTATCAACGTCGATGATCTGAGGTGATGCCAGGCGGACTTCAAGTATCTTTGATGAGGAACCCGGAGGGGGCGCTTCAATCTGCTTCAGTCACTTGTCCATTCCTGTGGGCTCACTTACCGGGGCTGCTGGTTTCCACTCGCAAGCCTGTTGGGATAAACTAACAACTGGGGCCATCGCGGTACACTTTCTCCAGAAGTGACCTGTTTGCCCGCACTTGGTGCACTGGTTGTGCTTCCTCTGGTGTTTGGTCAAAGTCGACATGATTTCCTTATGCGCTATCGCATACTCAGAAGTCACCAGCTTTCCCTATTTCCCTGCGTTGAAATTGGTAGGTTTAGCAGACCTCTAGTTCTGTCTGCCCGAACCTTTTTCCTTCTTCTTGAACCAGCCAGACATTGAGGATCTATCCTTCTTCTTATCTGCGGGCTGAGACCGGGGGGCAGGGCGGATGACGCAGTTGCGGAACTGGTTGTTGTCCTCCAGCATGTGCCCAACCTTCCAGAGAAGATCAAGGTACTCATACAGGTCGGTCGGATGTCGCTCCTTAAGTGCCCTTACATTCCGAACCTCTTGCGTGATGCCTGATCGAACCTTCTCTCATTCCTGCACTAGATCTGTATAGCTAAGCTTATATATGTAATCAATTATCTTGTCCAGGTACTCATCGATGTGGTGTGGCTTCATCACAAGGTCTCGCCACTCGGGAAAGGATCAATCCTGCTCGACCTGATCTCGGCTGAACCTTTATTCCAGCTATTCTCGGAATCCTGTCCATGTCCGTAAGCGGTTGCTGCCCTTTACAGCGAGGCCAGTGCACTTGGTGGCTTCCTTGTTAATGTGCCCATGCAACCCCAGATACAATGCCCACGCTGAGTCTGCAAGAAGGGGGATTACCAAGTTTGCTTTATCCATGTCGGTTAACTTGCAATCTACAAAGTATTCGAATTTGACCTCTGCCAAGGTCAAGAGGCACTCAAGTTCCGTAACTTTGCCCTTGAATGGAGGGATACCACACGGCTTTTCTGGCTTCTTCTACCAATGTCTCGGTATAGGCCTAGAAGCCAAACCAGTACCCCTCAGGGCTGTCGCTAGCCTCTTGGCCCCGCGATCCCACCTTCGTTTCTTCTTGTTACTCCAGTCATCCTTGCGAGTATCGAGAAAGGGGGTCAAATCAGGGAGAGAATCTCCGTCGTCATCATTATCGGATCTGTGATGGTCAGAGTCCCCTGGATCTCCACTTGCTCCTACCATACAACCTCCGGGTAGTGCATACCCGTCCCCACTACCTCCGGTATTCCTGTCTTGAGATTCCCGGGGTCTATCATACCCATCGAACTGTTCCTCCTGGCCATCCTCATTGCCATCCTCCGCAGGGTGAGCCCCTGATGGTCCTGATGCCGGTGGTGGAACAGGGCATCGCCCACTCTCCGGAGTTGGGTTAGGCGCTGCCTGTGTTGTTCACAGAAATGACTGCAACTCTGGGCAACTCAGGGGTTGCGTCGGGGGGCCAGTGTGCCTCCATGACCCACAATACCCACATGTTGGTCATCCATCCCCTTCCTTTTGCCTCCTTCTACACCTCACCAGGATCTATGGTCCCTTCCTACACCCATAGGAGTGGTACTGAATCCACCCCATTTGGGTTTCTTCCCACTTACAGCCCAACAGACTGAACCCATCTTGCCTGTCCAAATCGCCACTTGTGATGGTGGGGAGACCGGAGGGAAGACTTGGTTTTAAGGGCGCCGAGGGAATGACTGGTGCCCCAGGAATGGAGCGAGCAGGTGTCCCAGTTCTGCGGATTGGAGTCCTCCGTGATAGAGCTATGGGTGTTCAGTCTTCCTGGCATCTTACGTGTTCAAAGAATCCAGGTAATGCCACATGCAGTAGCCAGAACCGCAGGGTAGCCAATACTGCTGGTGGGAAGGCCGCGGCAGGAAAGGTATCAGGGGCGGGCAGCGAAACTGGCAGAGGTGGGGGTCTTGGGGTGGCGATGGGGGGTATAGGGGTTGCAACGGACAGTGTTGCAGGCAGAATAATAGCGGTTGGGGTCAGTCGAGGAGTAGGGTCTGACGTGTCTGGGGCCGTAATGTCCTTCGGCTTTGATATCCTTCTTCTTGCGCGACGTGTAATGTGTTCAGGCCAGGCCCTAGTCACGTAGTGGTACGATAGGAGCAGATGGCTTCGTGATCAACACGAAGCGAGCGCTGCTTGCTAAAGGAGGCTTCG
>PYWC01000172.1:21286-33817 GCA_003182015.1 Tuber magnatum | reverse complement strand
AGGGATGGGAGCAGAGGGAGCAGGAGAGGTGGAGAGAGTGGATAGAGGCAGAGGGAAGGGCGGAGGAGTAAGAGAAATAAGGCAGGAGGCCCAGTGTGAAGAAGCCACAAAGATTTAGGAGATGGAATCAGGGACCAGTAGTGTGGGGCACTACAAACATGTACTTTCTCAGCTTCATAGCCTTGTGCTCAATAAGCTTAATGATTTATAATAATAATGCTGGGACTCGGCCATTGGCGAACTTCTTGGCTGTCCAGACCCTCCTAGAATCTACTCCATCCAGGAAGCTTCTTCAGTGGGTGGCCTTGGCCTTCGCGATGGCCTTAAAATAGGCAGATCGGGCCAGCTTGACCTCAAAACTCGCCGCTCAGCCCTGACGGGACAGTCGCGAGATACCGAGAAAGACTCGGTTTAGCTCAGCGAGGTCAGGGGACCACCACGGCTTCGCATACAAGGAGGGGCGCTTCATGGGTATGTGGCCCAATGGGATAGAGGGGACGGAGGCCAGCGAGGTGTTGAACCACGGGGACAAGGAGGAGGCGGTGGGAACTGTCGGCGGGCTGAGGGGATCAAGGCCCTTGAGGGCGGGAAGAGCTGCATCCCACTCTGTTCTTTTCCAGTTGAGCCGGGGAGGAAGAGGGCGGGAGGAGGCCGAGACAAACTCAACAGAAACTGGAATGTGATCTGAGCCCGTTGAGCGCAGGGGGGTGTACCACTGCGAGAAGAAGGGCATCATCGCTTCATTGGGAAACGCAAGGTCAAGGGCCAGGGGGAGGGTGGAAGAGTCGAAGGAAAATCTGGTATATGTCCCAGGAGTAGTCAGCAGGGTGAACTGACGGCGGTATGCCATGCTGAAATAGGGGGTGGAGACCACCAGTGCAGGGGGGTTGATGACGCTAGAGGGATCCGAGGCTGGATGGTGAAGGCTAAGGTCGCCCAAGGAAACAACAGGAAAGTCATGCCTAGGAAACCATGGTGAAGGGGGAATCAAGCGTGCCATCAGGTCAGGAGTGGGAGTTGCATAAGAATTAGACAAATGAAACAACAGGTGCTGGGAGCCGAAAACGCGGTCCGGGCAGTGAAAGTGCACTGCCATCTGGTCGCCACGGTCAAAAAACACCACGCGAACAGACATAGAGGCCAAGAGGCGGGCAGAAACATACATCGCCACCCTGGACTTATAGGATAGTGAAAGAGTAGGAAAAAGCGCCTTATAGGAGCCTGCAGAGGGGGGGGCGCCCTTCTAGAGAGGAAGATCCTGGAGAGCAATAATGAAAGGGGAATTCTGAATCGAAGTGAAAAAAGAAAACAAAGTATGTAAGACATGCATGCTACCGAGTCAATTGTGCTGAACAAAAAAAAGGCCAGACACAGGGGTGACAGAAGGAGAAGACAAGCGGGGTAAAGTATCGCGGTATGGCGGCGCGGGTTGTGGCTCCATTAACCAACAATATTGACATAATCAGAAGCTGGCTGCTCCGCCCAGTCGGAAACTGGGGGGCGGGGGAATTGAGGGCCCGGGGGGAAGAGCGGGCGTTGAGGCATGGGTGCGGCAAAGAGGCGCGGGGTGTCAGGGAGCTCATTCTGAGCATCCAGGTGGCCTGAATTCCACTCCTGGTGACGGGAGGCAACTAAGGGGAGGGGGCACGGTGAAAGGTCGATGCCGCAACTGAGACCGGGCGGGTTGGGCTTGAAGGGGTTCGGGGAGGTAGGGGGACAACCGGGGCATCTGGTAGGTGGCAGTCCCTAGCAGCAGGAAGACCCTCTCGAATCTCGACATGGGCAGGACACTGGGGCGAGGTAGCCGGGTGCTCACCGTCGCAGTTGACGCACCGTGAATGAGTGTCCACACAACTGTCGGCAACTATTTTGATATTCCCCTGGTTGGGGCGTGAGGCATTCATGTATCGGTCCGCCGACCTCAGATGGTCCTTGGCGTGGATGGGACAGGATGGGGAAACGGCTTTGCAGAGAGGGAGCGAGTGACCAAACTGCAAGCATTTCCTCCAGTGTGTAGCACGGGAGGCTGCATGAGCGGGGTGAACTTCGCAGGAACGGTTGAAGAGGTGGATCTTGTCTCCGAAGCGGGGCAGGTCGGCAGGATCCACTGCCACCACCACAGAGGTCGTGGCCTTAGGGTTTCTAATGTCCGAATTGGGCTGCAGGAATCGAGCGGCATAGACCGGGGCACCTATCGCATTCCCGATCGACTTGCACATTTGCTCGAAGAGTCCCTCCTGGTCTGGGGGGAGCATGTGCAGGGGAAGGTTGTCGATGAGGAGGTCCGTGTGGATCGGTGCTGTTCAGAAGGCTAGCCATGGGTTCTCANCGAGAAAGCATCACTTAGTGGATGGGATACTATAACCGTGCCAGGCGGGAGGAAGGAACATGCCCCCGATAGCCCAGAGTACCACCAAGCAGACTGACCGTCAGACCGACCCCTCCCAGAAAAAGGCAACCGTGCAAGTGCTAAGCGAGCCTAGCAAAAGCGGGGAAGTACAGAGGAGGAACCACTGTGAGGCAGTTCCAGACAGAAGGGAGCGTCCCCTGGAGGATTAACTCAGGGGGAGCGAAGGTGGAGGCCATAGGTAATGCCTGGCCAAGCGAGGCAGGAAAAGAGGTAGTCTATGACCCCCCAGAGGGGGGGGTGCGAGACCCGTAAATGTGACGATAGTTCTCTCGTGTTGAGTCGTTCCCGATTAGGAAATCTTCTTCAATGACCGGAGTTGTAGTGGAGACGCAGGATGATATCATTACGCTTTCTTTTTTTTTTTTCTTTTTTTTTTGTCCTCATTTCATTGGTTTATTAACTAGGTACAAAGAATGCATAAACCTCGCAGTACGGCAATAAAAACCTGCAACTACAGTCTGACCACCCGCAAGAAGCCATGGAAAACCCTCAGAGGTATAAAAACCCGGACCCCCAGTGATGGAGCTGAATACCGCGAACCCAAAACCTCTACAGACACACAGCAACAAAGGAAAAGCCCACCCGACCTTGAGACAACAGTTAGATCGCCACAGATTAGCAACCCCAAGACCCGGAAAGGAGAAAACACACACACTCTCCCACCCCTGAAGCAAATGCCTTGTACTCCGGTCCCAACCCCCCCGGAACACGACCCCACCCTGGTATGGAGCAGGAATTGAAAGGGAGGTACACAGGCCAGGTGGACTGAGGGCAACAGACGAGCTAGCCCGTCAGGCCAAGGATGAAGGTACGGAATCCCAAGGGATGAGGGCAAGTCGCGCCGTGTGGCAAGCGAAGCTGACCCCGTGCCTGCCGGAACACAGAGTAGGTGGCCGTAAGGTGCCGGCTGAGATGTGGATGACTCCCGTAGCCAAAAGTCAGAGCCGGAGAGAAAAGGCAGAGGGAATGCTAGCCCAGCGGAGAGGATGCCAGCTGGAAGGTGGATGACGGTGTAAGCAGCGTTAGAGCCGGAGTGAGAAGTCGCCCGGCGAGGCCAGCTTGGAGCGGGCAGGTAGACGGGCTGCCGTATGGTGTGGAGGTAGGGCCCGGAGGACCTGGGCAGTAGGGTACCAGCTGACGCGAGAGGAGGAGAAGGTGGAAGGCTGAAACCAGGTGAGGCACCACCAACGATACAGCCGCAGGTTGCAACGGGGTTCACAGAGGCCATCCCCCCCCTAGGCAGTGCACAGTGTGTTACCGCTTCTCTCATGTAGTCCCTTGTTCTCCGAGAGAGAGCGTCACTTAGTGGATGGGATACCATAACAGTGCGATATGTGGAGGAAGGACCAGGCCCCCGATAGACCAGAGGACCACCAAGCAGACTGACCGTCAGACTGACCCAACCCAAGGGAAAACCGACCGTGCAAATGCTAAGCGAGCCTACCAAGAGCGGGGAAGTAAAGAGGGGGAACCACCNGACAGTTAGATCCCCCAAATTAGAAACCCGCAGACCCGGAAAGGAGAAAAATACCCCACACCCTCCCACCCCAAAAGGAAATGCCTTGTACTCCGGTCCCAACCCCCCAGGAACACGAGCCCACCCTGGTATGGAGCAGGAATCGAAAGGGAGGTACACAGGCCAGGTAAACAGAGGGCAACAGACGAGCTAGATTCCCGAGGGGCCAAGGATGCAAGCAATGAATGCCAAGGGAGGAGGACAAGTCGCGCCGTGTGGCAAGCATAGCTGACCCTGTCCCCGCCGGAACACAGAGTAAGTGGCAGTAAGGTGCCAGCTGAGATGTGGATGACTCCTGCAGCCGAAAGTCAGAGCCGGAGAGAAACGGCAGAGGGGATGCTAGCCTAGCAGAGAGCATGCCAGCCGGGGGATGGATGATGGCGTAAGCAGCATCAGAGCCGCAGTGAAAGGTCGCCAGCCCAGGCCAGCTTGGAGTGGGCAGGTAAAAGAGCTGCCGCATGGTGAGGAGGTAGTGCCCTGAGGACCCGGGCAGTAGGGTGCCAGCCGAGGCGAGGGGAGGAGAAGGTGGAAGGCCGAAACCAGGTGAGGCACCGCCAACGATGCGGCAGCAGGCTGCAACCAGGGTCACAGAGGCCATCCCCCCCCTAGGCAACGCACAGTGTTTTACCACTACTCTCCTGTAGTCCCTCGTTCTCCGAGAGAGAGCGTCACTTCGTGGATGGGATACCATAACCGTGCGGTGCGAGGAGGAACGACCAGGCCCCCGATAGCCCAGAGAACCACCAAGCAGACAACCGCCAGACCAGCCCGACCCGAGGGAAAGCCGACCCTGCATGCGTTAAGCGAGACCAGCAAATGCGGGGAGGGGTAGAGGCAAGGCCGCCGTGAGGCAACCCCAGAGAGAAGAGAGGGCCCCCAAGAGGATTACCTCTGATGGGAGGATGGTAGAGGCCATAGGTAATGCCTGGCCAAGCGAGAAGTGAAAAGGAATGGTCTAGCACCCCTTAGCTGGGGGGTGCGCTACCCGTAGTTGTGACGACAGGTCTCTGGTGTTGAGTCGTTCCCGAATAGGAATTCTTTTTCAACGAACAGAGTTGTAACGGAGGCGGAGCATGTATCATTGCGCTTATTTCTTTTTTTTTTTTTAACTCATATGTATATTTGATTATGGCTCAAACACGTTAATGCCGCTCGTGCTATGGAATACAAAAGGCTTAATTGCACGTCCTCCACACCCCTGGGGAAAAATCGCCCCAAGTCCCTCTGATTTGTGACTAACCGCAAATCCCTCCCCGAAGCCCAGTTCCCCAGCAAGCCAAAACAAACTAAGGAAACCCAAGCAACAAGAAGAGCAGGAAGCTACAAAAAACCCCACTGGCGTCATCTCGAACAAGTAAAGAAAAGTACCCCCTAATGAGGCACCAACGGGCGGATGCGAAAAGTCATAATCCCACATGGTAGACCTATGGAAGGGTCCTGGCCTTGCGGCCTAATTTATCGCCCTGAGGTGAGAAGACCAGGGGGACGGCCTTAGCAGGAATCGAAGGGCAAGGCGCTGGCCAGGTGAGAAGTGTAGGATGACATCGCGATATCAGAGCCGAGATGTGTAGGGGAGGCAGTGAGGTGCCAGGTTAAGTGGATGACCCCCGCAGGCGAAAGCCAGAGCCGGAAAGAGGAGGCGGAGGGGATACTAGCCCAGCAGAGAGGATGCCAGCCAAAGGGGTGGATATTGGCGCAAGCAACACCAGGGCCGGAGGGAAAAGTGGCCAGCCGCGGCCGGCTTGGAGCGGGCGGGTAGAAGAGCTGCCGCATGGTGAGGAGGTAGGGTCCCGAGGACCCGGGCAGTAGGGTGCCAGCCAATGGGACAGGAGGAGAAGGTGGAAGGCCGAAACCAGGTGAGGCACCGCCAACCATGCGGCGGCAGGCTGCAACCGGGGTCACGGAGTCCATCCCCCCCCCTAGGCAGCGCACAGTGTTTTACCGCTTCTCTCATGTAGTCCCTTGTTCTCAGAGAGGCAGCGTCACTTAGTGGATGGGATACCATAACCGTGCGATGCCAGGAGGAAGGACCAGGCCCCGATAGCCCAGAGGACCACCAAACAGACTGACTGTCAGACTGACCCAACCCAAGAGAAAGCCGACCGTGCAAATGGTAAGCGAGCCTAGCAAGAGCGGGGAAGTAAAGAGGGGGAACCACCGCAAGGCAGTTCCAGATCGAAGAGAGAGTCCCCAAGAGGATTAACTCGCGGGGGAAGATAGTAGGGGCCATAGGTAATGCCTGGCTAATCGAGAAGGGAAAAGAAATGGTCTAGCACCACCCAACCGAGTGGTGGGAGACCCCCAATTGTGGCGCTAGTTCTCTGGTATTGAGTTGTTCATGATTAGGAAATCTTTTTCAATGACCGGAATTGTAACCGAGACGAAGCGTGATATCATTACGCCTATTTTCTCTTTTTCTTTTGCTTTTTTACTCATATGTTTATTTCATTGTGGCTCAAACACGTACATGTAGCTCGCGCTATGGCATACAAATGCCTTAATTCCAAAACGTCCTCCACACCCCAGGGGAAAAATTGCCCCCAGTCCCTCTGGTCTGGGACTAACAGCACACCCCTCCCCGAAGCCCAGTCCCCCAGCAAGCCGAAACAAACTAAAGAAACCCAAGGAACCACAACAGCCGGAAGCTACAAAAAACCCCACTGGGGTCATCTCCGACAAGTAAAGAAAAATACCGCCTAAAGATGTCCTAACAGGCGGTTGCGGAAAGTCATAACCCCACTCGGCAGACCTATGGAAGCGTCCTGGCCTTTCGGCCTAATTTATCGCCCTAAGGTGGGGAGACCAAAGGGACAGCCTTGGCAGGAATCGAAAGGGCAAGACGCTACCTGGGTGAAAAGTGTAGGATGACATCGCGATGTCAGAGCTGAGATTTGTAGCGAAGGCAGCAAGCTGCCAGCTTCAGTGGATGACCCCTGCAGACGAAAGTCAGAGCTGGAAAGAGGTGTCAGAGGGGATGCCAGCCGAAAGGGTGGATGATGCCGCACGCAACNGGGTTTTGTGGGTGAAAGGGGGCTGCAAGGGGATTTCCAGCCCCCCTGCCTCTGCCTCCATGTCTGGATGACATCAGAGGGGATTGGGGAGGGACTCAGTTGATAAAGGTTGATGAAAAACAAAGAATAGAGGATGATTTGTGGATGAAAAGTCTGTAAAGTGAGGGGTGAAGCGGTGAGAAAAGGGTGTTGACCAATATGGTGGAAGCTTAGCTAAAGGTTTGGTGTGGTTTTTTCTTTCACTATGGTTGTAGCGGCAACGGAGTCCGTGGCAGCGGGGTTGGAGCGAGTCGGACAGCACAGGAGTCGCATGGCGGCGGACCGCCTCTTTGTGAGTAAGTGGGTTGCAAGGGGGGGGAGGGCTGCCTCCACATAGAGGGCAGGAATGGGCGTAGTCGTAAAGTAGTTGGTCAACCACCGCAGAACCCAGTGCCAGAAGATGTTCATCTTAGCGAGCATGGTGGGGGAGGGGCTGTAGAGGTCGCCCCCATAGGTGAGGATGGGGAGGAGGAGGTCGACTATATCATTACGCTTATTTTTTTCCTTTTTTTTTTAACCTATATGTCTGATTGATTATGGCTCAATGACGTACATGCAGCTCCCGCTACGGCATACCAAAGCCTTAATTCCAAACGCAGTAACAAAGGAAACAAACCCAACGGTGCCTTTCCTCACAAAACGTGACGTACAAGCCGCTCGCATGGCCCACGATGACTAACCAGCAAGGAAAGAAATCCTCCGTCTGATACCGGAACACCTGTCCAGAAGAAAAAAACATAAGTAAAGTATAGAAATCCACCTCCGTGTCCGCTCGCGACTGCCGCCCCGGCATTCAACAAAAGGAACAATCATAACGCGTAAAGTAATATAAGTAAAGGAAACCCTATCCCCGTCGGGAGCAGGCGGTACTTGTTGCCAACCCCGCAGGGGACGGTGAGGCCGTGGCCGCAGCTGCTCTGATGGCCGGCATAGATGGAGGAAAGCCTGTGGCTGTCGCCCAGATGTAGGAGGCTGACCCCAAGATGAGAGAAGCCGAGTACCAAGCGGGGGCATCAGGAGCCAGACTGGCGACGCCCTGGAGGTGAGCTTCGCGTTGCTGGGCCTAGGCCGGACAGTGTTGTATGGCGTGATCAAAGCTCTCCTCTTCCTCCTCACATGAGGGGCAGACAGGTGACTCCTCACCGTTGAACCAGGAGCAGTGCGCGGCAAGGTAGCTTTTCCCAGAACGCATCCGATGAAGACGGCCTGCCATGAAGCGAGGGAGGTCCATAAAGGCGTGGGGGTGTCCGAGGGGGGTAGAAATGAGGGGCCGCCGCGGGAGCGCGCTCTATCCAGTCGGGGATGGCCTGCACTTTCACCTGGGCTTTCAGAGAATGATAGGAGGGGGCGCGACTCCCGTTGTACTCGACATGGGAGACCAGGTGCGGGAACGCTAGCGGGAGCCGGGAGGGGATCCAAGGTGCGACCGAACTAGCAGCGGCGTCTATNGCCCTGAGGACCACGAAGCAGACTGACCATCAGACCAGCACAACCTGAGAGAAAGCCGACCATGCAAGTGCTAAGCGAGTCTAGCAGATGCGGGGAAGAGTAGAGGCCAGGCCACCGTGAGGCAACCCCAGACAGAAGAGAGGACCCCCGAGAGGATTAACTCCCGGGGGGGGATGGTAAGGGCCATAGGTGATACCTGGCCAAGCAAGAAGTGAAAAGAACCGGTCTAGCACCCCGTAGCGGGGGGGTGCGAGAGGCGCAAATGTGGTGATAGTTCTCTGGTGCAGAGTCATTCCCGATTAGGAAATCTTTTTCAACGACCGGAGTTGTAACGGAGATGGAGCATGATATCATTACGCTTCTTTTAAACTTCTTTTTTTTTTTTTTGTCTCATATGTGTGTTTGATTATCGCTCAATGAGGTACATGTAGCTCCCCCTATGGCATACAAAAGCCTTAATTGCAAACGCAAAAACAAAGGAAACGAAACTAACGCTGTTGTTCCTCCAAAAGCTGGACGCATAAGCCACTGGCATCGCGCACGGTCACAACCAAGCAAGTAGAGAAATCCTGCGCCTGATACCGGAAAACCCGTCCAAACGAGAAAACATAACTAAAGTAACGAAATCCCCCTCCATGTCCACCCGTGACTGCTGCCCCAGGCAATCAACAAAAGGAAAAATCATAACACCTAAAGTAGTATAAGCAAAGAAAAACCTATCCCCGTGGGGAGTAGGGGGTACTTGAGCCCGACCCCGGACGCCCTGGAGGTGGGCTGCGCGTTCCTGGGCCTTGGTCGGACAGTGTAGTATGGCGTTATCGAAAGTCTCCTCTTTCTCCGCGCATGACGGGCAGACTGGTGACTGGTCACGGTTAAACCCGGATCGGTGGGCACCCAGGTACCTCCTCCCAGAACACATCTCGTGGAGACGACCAGCCATGAAACGAGGTGGGCCCATGAAGGCGTGGGGAGTTGCCAAAGGAGGGTAGAAATGAGGAGCTGCTGGGGGAGGGGGATCCAGCCAATCGGGAATAACTGCAGCTTTCACCTGGGCCTTGAGGGAGTGTTAGGAGGGGGCGTCCCTCCTGTCATACTCGACATGGGAGGCAATGTGCGGGGATGCTGGCGGGAGATGGGAGGGGATCCAGGGTGCTACCAGGCTGGCCACAGCATCGATGGAGAGGTGGACCTGGTATGACCGGGAGATGTCTGCTGACCAGTGGGCAGGGCGGGCGAGGTTTATTCTATCCGAGGGGGCACGCGACTTGTCCCATGTGGGAACCGAGGGATCGCGCCTCGCCGCAGCGGGGTTATTATTATTATTATTATGTTTCATTACGCTTATGGAGCCGTGCAGGCTATGAAGCTGCAACGAACATACAGAAGGTACCACCTGGTGCCGGTCCAAAATTCCGTCTCTTGCTATGATTGTAGCAGCTTTTCACTGGGCACATCATAGGCCAAGTAATGAAATCCTCCTCTCCACCTGAAGCCTAACAAATACAGGAAAAAAGTAGTAAGGAAACCTAAACAGCCCTGTTCCTCCTCTCAGTTGCTGCCTGGTGTGCGTGAAGGTAGGTGGGGCACTCCTTAGAGGTAGCTAGGTGGAGATTGCCGCAATTGTTGCATTTGATCNGATTAGGAAATCTTTTTCAATGACCGGAGTTGTAACGGAGACGGAGCGTGCCAGGAAGTAGTACTGGAGGAGGCGAATGTTGAACCGGTAGGAGGAGGAGGTGACTGTTATCGAGAAGTCATCCACATAAGAGACGACCAAGCCCCTAGGGATCGAAAGGTGTAAGGAGGAAACATAAATAACAAACAAGAGAGGAGAGACCGGGGACCCCTGGGGGGTTCTCACTGCCACTGGAGAGAAGGTATCAGGCGCGCCCTTGACGACCAGGCAGCATTTGCTCTGCAATAGAAACGAGGAGACCCAGTGGACTAGATAAGCCGGAGTACGAGCCCTCCTGAGTATAGAGGCGAGTTGGGGCGCATTAACATTTTCAAACCCCCTCTTAAGGTCCAGGAAAAGTGTGGAGACCCTAAGGCCAGCGGCCTGACAGAGCGAGACCTTGTGAGAAATGGGCGACACGGCCTCGCAACACCCGAGACGCGCCCAAGACCCATACTGCTGCAGGTTGAGGAGGCCGGATGTCCGAGCAAAGGCTGGCAGTCGTAGCGCCACTATCCTCTCAAGGATCTTGGACAGTGTTTTGAGCAGGACGATAATTCGGAAAGTGGAGGGAGAGGAGTAGTTGGGCTTGCCTGGCTTGTCAAGGACGACCCCATTTGCCATCTTCATCGAGGCTGGGTGGTACCCGTGGCGGAGCAGGGTGGAGAGCAGGAGGGGGAGGAGGGAGGAGTTGGCATGGTGGACACGCTTCCATACCCCATAGGGGATTGGGTCGGGTCCTGGGGCTGAAGAGGAGGAGGACCGGCGAAAAGTGGGGGAGACTTCGCCAGGTGTGACTGGTGGGACTGCGACGAGCTCGGGGAGCAAGGGCGACGGACCGGAATGGCTGGGCTGGGCGGGGAAAAAGTACGAGAGCAGGGCTGAGTTTATGCCTTCCGGGGTGTGGGCCCCAGGGAGGTTAGGGAAACGCGACGAGACACGGCCGTAGGCCAATTTCTTGGCACTCCAGACCTCTCTAGAATCAACCCCCTCCAGGAATCTTCTCCAGTGGGGGGCCTTGGCCTTCGCGATGGCCTTGAAGTAGGTAGAGCGCGCCAGCTTAACCTCAAACATCGATGCTCGGCCCCGACTGGACAGACGGGATACACTGTGAAAGACACGGCGATGCTCAGCTAGATCCGAGGACCACCACGGTTTCACATATAGGGAGGAGCGTTTCATGGGTGTGTGCCCCAATGGAATAGCAGTGACGGAGGCCAGCGAGGTGTGGAACCACTGTGTGAAGGAGGAGGACGTAGGTACTGGAGGTGGACTGGGCAGGTCGAGGGCCATAAGGGCAGGGAGAGCCGCGCTCCTATTGGTGTGCTTCCAGTTCAGCCGGGGAGGAGGAGGGCGGGAGGAGGCCGAGGCAAGTTCTATGCAAATGGGAACGTGGTCCAAACCTGTTGTGGGGAGGGGAGTGTGCCATCGGGAGAAAAAGGGCAGCATCGCGTTATTAGCAAAGGCAAGGTCAAGGATGGAGGCGCGAGTGGAGGAGTCGAATGGGAACCTGGTGTATATCCCAGGAGTGTTTAGCAGGGTGAACTGACGGCGGTATGCCATGCTGCAGTAGTGGGTGGAGACCGCGAGTTCGGGGGTATTCATAACTCTGCAAGGATCCGAGCCTGGGTGGTGAAGGTTAAAGTCACCCAAGGAAATAACAGGAAAGTCATGCCTCGGAAACAACAGTGAGGGGGCAATCAAGCATGCCATCTTGTTGGGAGTGGGGGTTGCATAAGAGTTATACAAACGAAACAACAGGTGCTGCGAACCAAAAAGGCCGTCAGAGCAAGGAACGTCCACCCCCATCTGGTCGCCACGGTCAAAAAACACAGGAAGAACTGACATAGAGGCCAGCAGGCGGTCAGAAACATGCACCGCCACCCAGGACTTATAGGATGGTGAAAGAGGGGGGAAAAATTCCTTATAGGGGCCTGCGGAGGGGGGGGCGCCCTTCCAAAGAGGCAGAACCTGAAGAGCAACAATCAAAGGGGAATTCTGAACCAAAGTAAAGAAAGAAAACAAAGTATGAAAAACATTCCTGCTACCGAGGCAATTATGCTGAACAAAAGAAAGGCCAGGCACAGGGGTGACAGAAGGAGAAGACAAGCAGGGTAAACCATCTCGATGTGAGGGTGTGGGTTGTGGCTCCATTAACCAACGATATTGACGTCATAAGAAGCTGGCTCCTCCACCCAGTCGGAAGCTGGGGGGCGGGCGAATTGAGGGCCCTGGAGAAAGAGCCGGCGTTAGGGCATAGGTGCGGGAAAGAGGGGCGGGGTGTCAGGGAGCTCGTTCTGAGCATCCAGGGCGGCCTGAATTCCACTGCTGGTGACGGGAGGCAACTGAGGGGAGGGTGCACGGCGAACGGTCGATGCCACGGCTGAGGCTGGGTGGGTTGGGCGTGACGGGGTTTGGGGAGGCGGGGGGG
>PYWC01000018.1:2451052-2470895 GCA_003182015.1 Tuber magnatum | reverse complement strand
AAAACAATGTGTGTATCAACCGATAGCACACGAAACACTACAAGTATCAAACGATACTGTGAATCCCAAACATAAAACATTGTGTGTATCAACCGATAGCACACAAAACAATACAAGTATCAAACAATACTGTGAAACCAAACATAAAACTATGTTTGTATCAACCGATAGCACACGAAACAATACAAGTATCAAACAATACTGTGAAACCAAACATAAAACCCTAGTAACCCGTACTGGTTACACCCACCATGCTACCTTGATGGCACCGCTAACAGATCTCGTGGGAAATGCGGAATTTGTATGGACGACAACCCATCAGACCGCATTCAAGATGGTAAAAAAGTGCATTATTGATCACAAAGTCATGCGACCAATAGACATACGAAGCGAAGAACCAATTTGGCTAATTATCGACGCCTCAGATTTAAGAATAGGAGCATGGGTGGGACAGGGACCCACATATGAGACGGCTCGACCAGCCTCGTTACATAGCACGAAGTTCACCAATGCACAGATGAATTATGGAACTACGGATAAAGAGGCCTTAGCGATAGTGGAAGCGCTTAACCAGTTCCACAATGTCCTAATGGGAAACACCTTCACGATAGTAACAGACCACCAACCCTTGACTCATCTATGGACTGCGAAGAATCCAAGCAGCAAGCAAGTTCGATGGCTCAGTGCCTTAGGAAAGTACGATGCAAAGATAGTCTACGCGGCAGGAAATGCGAACTATTTAGCTGACACCCTTTCCTGAATATACGAGGACGGATCAGACTTGAACCCACTCTATGTCCAAGACTTCAGAAAGGAAGCAGATGACATCTCGGATAATACAGTTTACAAGCAAAAATCAAACACAATGGAGCCCGAGCAACAAATGTCCCCTACCTCCCCTCCTTGCCCCTATACTGAGTACCCCGATGAGACCCCTGTGCCTCCTGAAAGCCCCCACTCGATTACTGTGGAAAATGATTGGGGTGACAAGTGTAATCTCCAAAGCACACCACCTGAGGATCTCCAACATAGCAAACTTCACTACTCGCACTGCTATGTGGACCATTGTCCATATCATCAAACTGAGATCAAATTCACAAACAATCACCCTAGACGGCGGAAGAACCAGACACCATACCCGCCTAGCGACGGACCAAGCCCTCTAAGTACAGAAATCGACCCAAGCCCTCTGGGGTCCCCTCCCATTGATGACTGGGAGTGGCAACAAACTGTTGGCGGCAGACCAAGTAGCGCGGGGGAAGGGCCGTCCACCCTCATCCAACTAGTGCCTAGGTCCTACACCATCCCGGCAATTCTGAACCCAGAAGCCCCAGCATTCCAAATACTAGAACCAGGACCAATACAGAACCTTACAGCCGAGACAATAGCGGCTTTTCGAATGCCAGGACCAGACAGCCCGCCATCGATTAGATGAGCAGAATGGCTAGAAAGCCTTAGCAATGTGACAATAGTCTCAGTGATGCCCGCGACAAGGACTGAATATCGACGCAGGCTATATGATATTTTGAAAGACAACGAGGAGGACAACCAATCTGAAGTAACAAGAGGAAGTGAAATAGAAGACGAGCGGGATACCCTCTAGACAATCAATGAAATGATTGGGACTTTCCGAGCACACATGATCGCAGCATACCTAAAGGAACCAATTTGGAAAAAAGTGAATGAGAGCATGGACTCCACAGGAGACCTGTCCTCCTACAAGGTTGCAAATGGAATGCTATACACAAAAACCAGATATGGGGAGGACTGCCTGCATATCCCAAAAGGCCCCGCATACGGAAATACAACATTGAGGGAGTATGTCCTTAGAGAAATCAACAACAAAGGCCACCACAGTGCGGAACGAAACTTGCGGTACGCTACCGAGTACCTATTCTGGCCTGAAATGCAGAAGGACTTCAGAGCATGCGTGGCGTAATGTCACAGCTGTCAGGCAAATAAAGAACCCACAAAGTTACCAGAAGGAAAGGCTCAGACGCTTATCTTACCCTCTGAAATTTTTGAATCGATGGCTATCGACTTCGCAGGACCTTTCCACAATTCTTGGGGATATGATACAATCCTAGTTGCAATGGACAGGTTTTCGGGATTGACATGGCTCATACCTACAACTAAGGAAGTAACAGCAATAACAACCTGAAAGCTACTGTGCAGCAAAATATTTACTCCCCATGGTTACCCAACATCAATGGTGAGCGACGCAGGCCTGCAATTTGAGTCATGTGTGTGGAGACAGCAGTGTCGATCATTAGGAATCGAGCACATCAAAGCAGCACCAGGCCACCATGAAATGAATGGACAAGTCAAAAGGAAGATTCGAGAATTAAAAACAGCTCTTCAAAACCTAGTCAATGCAAGGCAAAACAATTGGGTCAATGCCATACCAGAGACGGCAGCATACTTGAATACAGGGTGGTCAGAAACCCTCGGTATGTCACCATATAAAGCAGTTTCTGGAAAAGATTACCCGCTACTTCTCCTAGCAAATTTCAAGAACTCCCCAGTACCGGCTGCTGACGAATTGTTAAACAGACACCAAGCAATCTGGAACACGGCATTTAATGCTACCAAATTGGCACGATTTAGAAGTACCAGAATGGCAGCAAACCGATACAGACACGATACACCGATAGGAAAAGGTAATCTGTTACTGGTATACGCAAGTTTATTCGCAACAGAGTCAGGACGCAGCAAAAAATTGCAACCGCGCTAGCGTGGACCATTCAAGATAATCGGATACGATGAGCATACACAAAATTACAGAGTGGAAATGGATGGCAGAATGTACAGAAACCGTGAAGCGACATTCCACACATCCACCGTGAAAAGATACCTCCCTAATGAGCATATTTCCTTCCCTGGAAGGAGCCACGCAAAACCACCCCCGATCGTGGTTAATGAGAAGCCGGAATGGGAAGTGGAAGTGATACAAGACCATAGAAGACGGTATAACTGTAACCAATTCCTAGTGAAATGGACGGGGTACCCGGAAACAGCAAATAGCTGGGAACCCCTTGAGGGATTGGAAAATGCAATGGAATTAGTTAATCAATGGTAGGAAGACAACAAACTGAAGGACGAATTACCCCCTATGATAAACCATGTGACAGTGGCGTGGAGCCCAACCCTGCCAGAAATTCAACACCTGCGCCCAGACACAGACCAAGGAATACAGGATGGATTTTGGTCAGCCCACTTTGAAAGCGACTTTGAAAGCAGTGATGATGAAAATAAGGTCATGGAAGACGAAGCTGCATACCTAGAATGACTGGCCTAAACCGAGTATTGGCAATAGTGAAAGGAAACACACACCATCCAACAGCCTTACGATGTCAAACTATGAGCAAGTACCATGGAGACTGCGCCATCAGCTAATGGCACTGTTGGTGAACCATGATATTATCCCTAGACAATACCTTACACACCGATTATTTATACATATTTGCGGCAGATGCCTTGAAATTACAACTAAATCAACAGGAAGAATGTGACGAGAAATGCTGTCAGATGTTTTCCGTTTTGGTAGGGGGTGCTACCTGAGCACAGAAAAATGTGATAGTTGCATGGAGACAGAAGAAACCAAAATTAAGTATCACCCTCCTTCCCCTGGATACCTAAGCGGGGCCAATACCTAAGCGAGGCCAACACCTAAGCAAGGCCAACACCTAAGCGAGGCCAACACCTAAGCAAGGCCAACACCTAAGCAAGGCCAACACCGAGACATAAATATCACCCACCCTTGCCCAGATTCCTCCAAACAAAAACCATTACAAGACACATTATCCTACAAGCCTTAACCAGATTCCTCCGAACCAAAACCTTTACAAAACCAGCTTATTCTTATGCAAAAGAAAATGTCGAACTACGAAGAAGTTAGCATTAAGGGACGAGACCTCATTTTGGGGTACCTGCTATACTGAGAAATCATCCCACTAAGCGCATACTGGAAGATATTCTATATCGATCACTGCGAGGATTGCAGGCAAATAGATGTCGAAACAGAGGAATGGGAGGACCGGATAGTACGGAACTTCGTGGACCTACCACTCTACTGGAAGTTAGGTTGCTTTGTGTGCGGAGCGCCGTGTCAGGAGTGTTTGGAAAGATGGTTGCAGGGAGTGGAATGGATGTTGCAGGACGACATGAGATTGTTGCAGGATAGCGATGACGATAAGAATGGGTCCTACGCGGACTTTCAGGAGAATAGTGGGTTTACCGACTATTAGGATTTCATTACGTTATTTTATTTGGTGAAATTGTTATTTTATTTTGGGAGTGTAACCGGTACGGGTACTAGGTTATTTTATGTTTGGTGTTACAGTATCGTTTGATACTTGTATTGTTTCGTGTGCTATCGGTTGATACACATATTGTTTTATGTTTGGTTTCACGGTATCATTTGATACTTGTATTGTTTCGTGTGCTATTGGTTGATACACACAATCTTTTATGTTTAGTTTCACAGTATCGTTTGATACTTGTATTGTTTCGTGTGCTATCAGTTGATACACAAAATATTTTGGAATATTGCTCATACTGGAGATAAACGATAGGCTGTATTTAAAGACCGCTAATTCCTGCAATGGAAACAGCAGACTTCGACAGACAGTATTCTTAATATACTTGGTTGAACGGTTACTTCTTTGATCTCCTATTACACCCCATTTGAAGCCTCCTTTAGTAAGCAGCGCTCGCTTCTTGTTGATCAAGAAGCCATCTGCACCTATTGTACCGCTACATGACTAGGGCTTGCCCGAATATGTTACGCAAGGTCTGGAAGCTTAACAAGGCCATCTACGGACTCAAGCAATCCCCATGACTATGGTACCAACGACTAACCAAAACCCTCAAAACTATGAACCTTAAAGTTACGGACTTGGACCCATGTATCCTTGTTGCAAAAAACCTCTCTTGTTGCATTTACGTTGACGATATTCTAATAGCCGGAAAACCCGCACTAGTCGATACGTGTATTGACAAAATACAATCCCATTGTCAATGTACGGACTCTGGACAAGCATCACTATTGTTAGGCATGCAGATTGTAATCTCAAAAGATAGTCGCAAAATATGCCAGGAACAGTATATCACAGAGATCCTCGAACGATTTGATCTAAGCGAAGCCAAACCAGTCGCCACTTCTATCGAAGTCCATACCACACTTATGAAAGCAAAAGACAATGATCAACTATGTGATCAACGACAATACCAGTGCATCATTGGATCACTGATGTATGCTGCTGTCGCTACAAGATCTGACATCCCACATGCCACTGCTTTCCT
This sequence comes from Tuber magnatum, assembly GCA_003182015.1. NCBI lineage: Eukaryota > Fungi > Ascomycota > Pezizomycetes > Pezizales > Tuberaceae > Tuber > Tuber magnatum. Next base: position 2,465,591 of record PYWC01000018.1, on the reverse strand, counting down.
GAGCCAATTCTCCTCAAAGCCTACCACCATGCATCTTACCGCCGCTAAAAGGGTACTAAGGTATCTAAAAGGAACCAAGACCAAGGGATTACTATACAACTGAGACAACAAGGAGCAACCATTGAAGATCTTTAGTGATGCTTCATTCTCCTCAAATCTTGAAGACAGAAAATCATTTACTGGTCTGATCATACAAGTTTACGGAAGTACCGTAATATGGCAATTGAAGAAATAAAAAACTGTAGCAACATCTACAACCGAAGCCCAATACGTCGCACTCGTATTCGCCACTCGACAAAGCGTCTGGCTAAGCCAAGGAATGTCACATATGGGAATTGAGACCATACCAATCCTATACTGTGACAACACAGCAGCCATTAAGCTTGTCGAAAACGCGTGCGTTTCCGACCGAACGAAACATATCAACGTTTGGTACTACTACACTAGAGAGCTACGGGAAGCGGGTAAGATAGATGTGATCACAGTTGGAACAGAGGACAATTTGGCAGATATATGTACAAAGAGATTGATTAAAGTGACATTTGAAGTGTTTTCTAATAGGCTGGGAATGGAACTGTAGAGGAAGTGTTCAAAATTACGGTATCTCATTCCTGTACGGTGGCCTGACTGTGTCAGTCATGTGACACAGCCACATGACCTATTGTTATACTCAAAGATTCTAGCAGGTTAGATAGATTTCCTTGGTATGAGTCAGTGTTCACGTAACCATAGAAGGGTATAAATAGGGGTGTATTTTTCCTTTCAGTTAGAAGAGCACACAAGCTTGGATTAATCTATGAGTCTTAAAGATATATCTTGTTCACCAAGTCTACTCCACTATCACAAGTGCAAGTGACTTAGATACAAATATTCTCACTGCTCTGTGAGGCAGGGTAGCGCTTGGATAGATAGATGTAGCATAAGTTATCCAATTACCGGTGCGGTAGGCATATCAGATAGGATGCCGTTGACACGAATTCGGGAGATTGATTGGGCGGTCCCAAGGTATCCACGAGGTTACACAAAGAGCGCCGCTTTTCTTCCTTCATGGAACCCCAACAGCCGATTGATTCTATCATCCACCATCCACAGTATCCAGTGCAGCAAAAGCAGAAAACGTCGCAGTTACTCAGCAATAATATCAACTCTTTTAACACCTGCTGTCGATGACCGATCTAATATCCTAGTCTGGCTATCCCCGCTAGATCCCAGGTTACGGCATAAGGAAATTCGAGACCACCGAATCGGAAATGTAGGGGAATGGCTCTTACAAACCGAGGAATTTAGAAGTTGGCATGCGAGCAGTGGGGGAAATGAATCCGATAGTGCGTTTTTGTTGTGCTATGGAGATCCGGGTGTCGGCAAAACTTATATCAGGTAACGAGGACGAACCCGAAGGAAACGAAGGAAAAGGGCAAGCGCTGACAAGCCGCGATATTAGCTCATTAGTGATAGACACCTTGTGTGATCGGGCTGTAGGGGAAAATTCCACCGTTTCGTGTTTTTATTTCGACTTCGCCGCCCAAAAGGAGCAGACCCCCACGAATGTGCTGGGAGCCCTGCTGAAGCAAATGGTTTGCGGACTGGAGGAGATCCCGGAGGAGATATCACGAGCATACCAAGGCCAAAGAACTGCCATTGGTGGACGGGAGCCGGGGCTCTCTGATATTGTGGAAATGCTACAGACCACCTCCTCCAGGGAGCGCACGTTCATATGCATCGATGCTCTTGACGAATGCGTCGCAGGAAATCGCGTCAAGATTCTCAATTCACTAAACAAAATCCTCCAAAAGACTCCAGGTACCCGAATACTCATGACCGGGAGACCGCACATCCGACCTGGGATCGTAAAGCGTCTTTCCGGAGGAGTGGTGAGTGTGCCCATAAGTCCCAAGAGAGATGATATTATTAGATATCTTCATACCAGGCTGGACGAGGACACAACACCAGACGCGATGGACACCAGTCTGGAGGCAGACATCCTCAAGAGAATTCCTGAGGATATTTCCGAGATGTACGTGGGAGGAATACTGGGGAAGCTGCCTTAGGTTATCACTGACAGTTACACACTTAGATTCCTGCTGGTTTCACTCAATATCGATGCGATCCTGCAAGAGACCACGATCCATCGCAGGCGACAAAAACTCAACGCAATGACCGACGGCTTGGGGTTAGAGGATGCTTATGGTGCAACACTGGATCGGGTAAAGGGACAGGGAGGGGAGAAGTCGAGGCTTGGAATGGCCGCATTGATGTGGATCGCTCACTCAGAGCGGCCTCTGAGGACCGACGAACTATGTCACGCCCTAGCAGTAGAAATAGGTTCGCGGAATCTCAGCACCGACAATGTTCCTTCAGTAGGAACATTGCTATCCTGTTGTCAAGGACTTGCTGCTGTAGACAAAGAGACTTCTACGGTCAGGCTCATCCACTTTACGCTTCAAGAATACCTCCGTGCACACCCCGAGCTTTTTTGTACTGCTCACGCGACAATGACTGAAACCTGCCTAAGTTATCTAAATTCCCAGCAAGTGAAGGCCCTTTCGACCAGCCCCTTTCCCGATCCCCAAGACATGTCCTTCCTCGAATATTCTTCCCTATATTGGGGAACGCACGCAAAGAGGGACCTTTCAAATTGCGGGAGATTGCTTGCGCTGAAGCTATTTGACGATTACAATAACCACGTATCCAGCAAAATCCTCTTAAAATCACAGTATCGGCACTTTGTCGATTTCGGTAAATCCTCCCTATTCAGCGGTCTACACTGCGCATCCTTCTTCGGGATTGCCGAGACTGTAGCCAGTTTAGTGGGGGTGGAAGGTTGTGATACCAACCAAAATGACTGCATGGGTAACACACCTCTCATGTGGGCTGCTCACAATGGGCATGAGGGAGTGGTCAGTGTACTGCTCGGACTGGACGACGTCGACCCTGACAAGCCAGATGACAGCAGCAGAACACCACTCAGCCGTGCTGCTATGAATGGGCACGAGGGAGTGGTGAAAATGCTACTCGCACGGGGTGACGTCAACCCCGACAAACCAAATAAACCAAATAACCACGGCCAAACACCACTCTGGCGGGCTGCTCGGGGCGGGCACGAGGGGGCAGTGAAAATACTACTTGGACGGGACGATGTCAGCCCCAACAAACCAGATACCGGAGGCTATACACCACTCTGGTGGGCTGCTTGGGCAGGACATGAGGGAGTGGTGAAAGTGCTACTCGGACGGGACGATGTCAACCCCGACAAGCTAGGCGAGTTTGGAAAAATATTACTCTGGCCGGCTGCTTGGAATGGGCGCGAGGGAGTGGTGAAAATACTGCTCGGACGGGACGATATCGATCCCGGCAGGAGGGACGAATTGGGCTGGACACCACTCCGCGCTGCTACCCACCGTGGCCACGCGGGAGTGGTAGCGCTATTACGGTCCCGACCTAAGGCCGAGAAGGAAATGATGTGCTGCGAATGCACGCATCCACCACATACCCGTCCAAACCCCTATGGGTTCCTTATGTATGATAGTCGTATCGAGATTTCTCACCTTCTTTTTGTAATCTAGAGTTTGGTGTTGATGGATTATTTCCATTATATTGGGACAGGCCCGGCGTGGCTCGAGATTTTTTCTACCGTAATTACTTTATAGGTATCCTCTGGCTGTAAATCCTCCTTGCACATTTGTTACTTGTTCACCCATTAAATTTTATTCCCACAATTCCTTTTTTCCCACTTCCTCCTCTAGAGTATAAACATGAGGGACTGTTTATATAATATAGAGAAGAAAACACGAAGAACACGCCATCCCCGATACCCGCGAAAAACGAGGCCAAAAGATCGCCATTATTATATCTAAAGTACCATGATGATTCATTTTCCCCCCATGAACACGGTTCAACAACGATCACGCTTCCACACCACCACTGCTAACTTAACTCGGGTATGAGCCCAAACAAGCTGGGAAGGCCATCCACACTTCCATTCCCACCTACCAAAGAAAATCAACACAATAGCAAGTCCTTCGACCTCCCTCCCATAACACCAGCAACCCACTGCACCGTAATGCACACATACCCATATAAACCCGAAAAAACACCGACACAAAGCCAACTCTTCATCACGCATGGCCCCGAACCACAAGTAATGTACATCACCGCCACGACTCAACCTCGCGGAGCGGAACAGAGAGGCACCGTGCACGACCAGTAGTAGTAGTAGCATATCCCCTGCGGTAAATCCGGCCAGCCAGCTATTTAAAAGCTTCGATCGAGATACTTCCCGCGTCTGCACGCCATGCGTGAAACCAGTCTTCCACCTCCCCCGCAGACCTAAAATTGTTTCCGACCACTTTCCAGGCAACCAGTGTCAAGTTTTACACCGAGTTGTCGCACTCTATTGTACTGTGTGCTATCAAAAACTACGGTTCTTGTCGGAGAATCCTTCCACACACACGGCATAGCAAGATCTTGGGTGGTCGGTGATATAAGCGTAAACACGGAAAGTTGGCGCCCGTACCGGCACGACACGACACCGTACAAGTAGTAGGGCATACCTCCGAGCTTTCTAATATGATAAAAACTAGTCGGGTGGCTACAGCAGCAGTAACTCTAGCCTGCCGAAAGTGATTGGCTGTGATGCGATGAGTGGGTTCCGGCCCCAAAGCATGTGCGGGTTTGGGGTATTGTGAGCCCCAACCACCCCAGCAAAGGGCTTGTACTGTACGGGGGTTGGAAGGAGCGGTTTAAGGATATTTTCTGGGTGTGTGAACACGTATTCAATTAAAGTAGAAATGCCACCAAGTTTATTCCAGTAGTCCTCTATTTTGGGTGCACCATATCCTCATCATACCGGTACTGTACTTGCCCCCACCTCAGGGAAGCCACCCTAGCGGTGCTGGGTTAGGTTAGCCCTAAGACGCACCACCTCCCCCACCGCCACACCCGCCACCGCTACCACCGCCACCACCACTACAGCCACCTCCTCCACCTGCGCATCCCCCAGCGCACCCTCCTGCCCCACCCCCATCCGAATTTCCACACGACCCGGCCGCAACCGCCCCACCGCACGTCCCACTAGCACAATTCCCTGCCTCGCCACTTCCGGTACTAAAGCATGCTGGATCAACCGGGAAATTCTCCTTCGAAAGCCCTTGAACAAGGATATCCGCGAACGGGCCCATGTCGAATTGGGCGGGTTCCTTGGTACTCCCTGGCTTTTTCCGGTTTCGTCTGTGCTCAGCGATCAGCTCCTGGTAGAAGGCTTTCCGCCGCTCCTTCGGGTCCTTGTCCGGGATTTGGACAACCGAGTGGGCGGATATGTGCGCTCTTGGGTCGGGAGCGACGGGCGTTGGGAGAGGCTTTGAGGAGAAGAAGCGCTTCATCGTGGATTGGCAGCGAGAGCGTGTTGCTTCGCAGTACCAGCATGTGCCTAGTCATTTTAGCTAAATTACTTATAACAGTAGGGTAGGGTAGAGGTGGTGGTGCGTACATTCACTATAAGGCTCATTGTATAGCTTTTGGTATTTCTGGCAGGTCCACGCGAACGCTTCCCCAAGCATTGCTTCCTCGATCTTATCGTCATGCCCGATAAACTTTCCAGTAACACCTATACTATACTTCCAATAACTCGAGGGATTTCCCATGAGTGTATGCCACACCAGGTCCACATTTAACGTTGGAACGACACAACGGCCAGGATGGCTCTTGATCATGTCCATGAATCTCTCAAACTTCCCCACCGCTGCTTCGATAGTATCAACGATTGCAGGTGAGTGCAACCAGTCGATCTCAGCCATTTTCTCCACGAACGTGCCCTGTCGGACCACCGCTCCGACAAGATGGATGGAGAATGGAGAGGGATTACTCCAGAACCTGGACATCATCCTCCGGAAGGAGACTTTACCCTCGCGGTCAAGATGACGATAGGGTACGATGCCAGATTTAAGAAACTTGCGGTTCTTCAAGGAGCGGTCCATTTCTACCTTTATATCGTTAAGGTCAGCCGTTCGAAAATTCGGCCCGCACGTCCGTAGGGAGTTCTGAATGTATATACAGAACTGGTTCGGGAACATCCAGGTCTTACTGGGGAGCATGACTTCCGCGTTTGGTTTTCCGTCAATATCCAGAACCGTTCCTGGAAGTGGTGTGCCAGCCGGGGAGGTTAGGCGGTTAAGGGCTTGCAAGAACTTTGCCCGGGAGAGGGTGTCTATGTTTACGACAGCCTGGCAGGCACTATTTGGACAGATTTGAGAGAATTTGGAGTCAGCGTAGCCAGTGCTGTCTCTACTGTTGGTCATTGGAATTCGAATGAGGTTCGAGCAGACTGGGCAGTTAACCGTGATGCTATCTGGGCAGTCGAGGTTTTCCACGCTAAGGCTAGTGTTTGCTTGAAAATTATTTATGGCGATTATTGGGAGGTTGTAGTCGAAGCCCTCGCTAATCAGGGAGTCCTGGTTTTATCTTGTTAATTATCGGAAATCTTAGCCCCGGTGGGGGGGGGGCTCACAATAACGCTCCATGGCAAACCCGTCCTCCAGAAATCAATCTTTCCGGCCCGGTAACAGTCTTCCAGGAAACACCTCGGGTTCAGGATAAATGCGTGCCATACCATCAACACATCTGGAAAGGTTAGCTGACATCATCCCAATTCCTGCAAAAGTAGTGAAAGCATACCCAACGGTGGCATGGCGTCAACACTAAACACCGTATCCGAATCCAACGCCTTATCAAACTCCTCCGCCCTCCGCACAGCATTATGACCGGTTAGCTCCTCCTCGAACCTGGAATTGCGGAGCGTATGCCACCACCGAGTGAACCTCTCCACCGCCCTCACAACATATACTTCCCATCGTTTATCCTTGACACGCGCTTGGTGCTTCTTTGTTTCTTCATCGGTAACAACGATGTCCGGGTATCCGAACAGATTATCCCTCGCCGATATCTGCAAGCGGAGTTTGTAGAAGCATGTCAGGAGCTTTAAATGAATGATGCATTGGTCGGTGGTAGGTAGGTAGGAGGAAGGATCTTTTTCCTTCGGTTCGTGGAGTCCTGAGAAGAGTGGGTTTCCGTGAATATAAGACATGACAGCGCGCCGATGTTGTCTGTACGAGCACTCGCACGACCATATACTGAGGAAGGAAGAAAAGAGGGAAGAAATTCCCGAGCCTTTATATTCCACTCCCACCAGCACCTCGCCATGAAACACCGATTATGTGAGTCGTGCTCCCACGATGCCTCGTTTCCAATTAACCAAAGCCAGAGCCAACAATCGCAAGACGTAAGGCATACTTGGAAATAGTTTTGCCTGAGCTCCTTCTTCCAACCCAGGTGAGGCTACCAACCTATGATACTCGCATGCGATACCAAAAATAGACGACTCTTCAAGTCAAACGGGACGCAGCATGATACCCAAGAAGTTATGACCAAGTAACACCCACTTCCAGGGCACCATGCTGAAGCCAGGGAGGGAAACAAACATCTCTTTCATACCTGCACCGCTCACGCCTCTTACTCCTTTGGGGCCCCAAAGCCTTGGCAAGGCTGATTCGCCCACCGGATCATCTCCCAATAATGGTCCGCAATACCGGTACCCTTATGCACGAATTAGTCGATGGTTCCGGGAGAAGAAGGCGTGTCCGCCTTGGAAAATTGTCCGTCGAGCTCTCTGCCCACCGTGTATCCAGCTTCTCCCTCCGTTCCTCGAGTCGGTGCAAGACTGTGTTTGCGGTGATCATTATTCGTCACTTGTGCTACCGGGGAGGGGAGTTTGCAGCAATGGGCGTTTACTCGTAGCACGGAAAAATAGGAACTATACGCTATTCGGCGAAGGAACAGCCTTGATGTACGAGTACGAGTAGACCAGTCTACCACCTGTGAATGACGGGAGAGAAAGCAGATCAGCTATTTATCACCATCATATCGGTCTTTTTGCGCGCGACCTGCCCAGCCACCTTGAGCAACAGAGCACAAAAAAAAAAAAAAGAAGAGAAAAGAAAGGATCGACAGAGACCAAGGAGAAAAGAACACCTACCGGTAGTCCTAACTAGGACCGGTGTGGAACAGGGACAAAAAAAAAAAGAGAGAAAGTATCATAAGAAGGAAAGACAAGCACAGAAAAATTACTCGAGTGTTTGGGGCTCGTAAAGAAATGCTCATATCAATAGTGTTGCATACTGTGGGATGTCGGTGGAGTCCATGAGGGGTGTCAGATTGCTGGAGATCTGAGCATTGGGGAACATCCAGTACCGGTAGACCAAGTTCCCGCCGGAGGAAGGAGAGGAGTTGTCATGGAAACTACCGGTGCTCCAGAAACATGCTTAAGCTGGATTGTTACATGAGGCATAAAACTGTTGCGGCGTAACGCAACAAAGCTTAGCTGACTAAAAGCGCTGGCACTGCACTGGTACGATATGATATGACATGGTTATTTTTTTCTTTATTAAATCCTCGGACCGATTCAGGTACCGGTATGATAATATACCGCATCGAGGTATAGATACCGGACCCTGTGGACCACGAATACGAAGGGAAGTCTGTACGAGTACGAGTACCATACCACAACTAAACACACCAGCTTCCTGTAGTGCACGATCACAAGCGCCCGTTCTCCCCAAAACCAGCCAGCGCCGACATGATCGCCGTAAGCGTACCGCTAGTTTGAGCGTCAGCGGGACTACCGTATGACCTACTGCACCAGCAAGGGCCTACTCCAGCACTCGATTGGGTGCCGTAAGAACTGTAATAATTCGGAATGCCGCAAGGACGTCCAGAATTTCCCCCTCTAGACTAGGGGGGGGGAATACTCGGGCACAGTGGAAGGCCCCCCTTCAGCCCTCAGCTGAGACAGCAGACCATACAGTATCATACTAGGAGACGCAAGTCCAACGTGTTAGCAAGATTCCCAATTATTCCAGTTCCTACCGTACAGATACCAGCCTTCGTCAGTACCCCCAGGCAATAAGTCTGTTAGGACATTTGGGTTCTTATGATGTGGGGCTTTGGTTCTATTCCCCTTTGTCCGGGTGACGGCTGCACTGGCTAAAATGGAACCAGCCAGTGGTAATCCTTCACAAATATATGATACTTGAAAAGAGCAGACTGATGAATAGAGGACCGGTTGTCCCTCAAATCGCGTCGGAGGTATGCTGGAGAGTCAGACGCGCAGTTCGGAATGTGAAATACCCAGAGTATTGCAAAGGGTTCACGGTGTTGTTATCAATAGTTGGCTTGCTCAAATAAAGCTACCGTAGGGTAAGAACTGCGTGCCCAGATAGTCCGCGATAGCGGTTTCCCGGTGCATGGTGATTCCCGACACACCCAGTGCTCAGAAATGTGATACAAAAGGTTGTCAGAGGGAGGTTAAATTACCGTATTGTGGAGAACTCTACAGGCGAGGGGAAACCACCGTTTCCCCTGCATTGTACGACTACTGTAGAGGACTTTCGGGCTCTCGGTGTGGCCGATACTCCGGTATCACGCTAGACCAGTCAATACTACCACGTTCCGTGAACCGGGTTAACCGCTACCGGAGTGTGATATCGCTAATTCATATCCCTCGGGTGGAGGAGATTTCTCCACATTGACAATGGGGACATTCTTGCAGCTGTGCTCGGAGTTTGAATAACGGTCAACCCAGAGCGAGGTTTTGTGCAAGAACTCACTCCTGTATGATACTCCTGCTCTACCCCTTAACTTCCCTTGGGTCAAGCCCACTTGAGCGATTTCGATAGGACCCTGGGAAGTTTTGGGTCAGCGAATTTGTGGAACGGGAACATCCGAAACCTGGCATATATCATACCCACCGGACAACTAACGGCCCCGAGCTCTTTCTATTCCTCATGTCATACCCTTCGCCGTTAATTAAAAGGTTAACCCGCCAGCGGACGATTACTTTGGAAATCTGCGGGTGATCCCGACGACTATAGCGTCACAAGTTAGGGGACGGAAAAGAGCAGCAGGACCCCACAGGCGGCGGGCCAAGGACGGCGAGCTCTTGAAGAGACAAACTGTTCAAAATTACGGTATCTCATTCCGGTACGGTGGCGTGACTGTGTCGGTCATGTGACACAGCCACATGACCTGTTGTTATGCTAGAAGATTCTAGCAGGTTATAGATTTCCTTGGTATGAGTCAGTGTTCGTGTAACCATAGAAGGGTATAAATAGGGGTGTATTTTTCCTTTCAGTTAGAGGAGCATGCAAGCTTGGATTAATCTATGAGTCTTAAAGATATATCTTGTTCACCAGGTCTACTCCACTATCACAAGTGCAAGTGACTTAGATACAAATGTTCTCAGGTTATGAGCCCAGGTTTGTGAGATCTTCCGCAAACCTGAACATCATATACCACAAGGCCATAAGTGCACTCCTAAGCGAGCATATACCGTTGATCCTCCCCTGAAACTCCTCCTACAACAAAACCAACATCGTCTGCCAGTACTTCGATGCACTAGACTGGTGGACGTGTCCGCACTGCAACAAAATATGCCCTCTTCCACATGATTATCTTCTTCCTTCCAGTTGTGAAAAATACTATGACGAGCTGAGCCGCGACACAATCAGGAACGTAAGCACGATAAACGGTTGGTGATTTTATTCGCAAAGAAACCGACCCCTTCCAGAAAAACAGGGGATCAGAAACGATGGTAATCGGATCCACCCCACGATAAAGCAATATGTCGAACAATACCGAAACTGTCTTCAAGCTATCCGTAACCAACTACCCGAAACTACAAGGACAAGAGAACTACCAGACTTGGGCGCAAGCCTGGCTGGTTGCCTGCGAAGTTCTTGGACTGTCAGAGGGAGTACTTGGAACAGGAAAGAAGCCTGAAATCCCAACGATCGGAGCATCCAAAGATGCTACAAAAGTTACTACATGGAAGAAAAAGAACAGTAAAGCCAGATTCTACCTCTACCATGCAGTAAACTCCATCTACCATACCGACATCTCGGCCAAAGGTTCAGCAGTGGAGGTCTGGCAAGTGTTCAAAGACCTATTCGACAAAGATACTCCTGCTACCAACATGATGCTACTTGAAGCCATTTGGAAAATCAAACTTATCTCCACCCAATCCATCTCTGACCATGCCACAAAGTTTGAAACTGCATGGAACCGCCTTACTCAACGATGTTTATCCGCTGATGATGAAACAACCAATGAATTCCGAACCACGATACGAGCATAGACACAAGCAGAAGAAGTCAAAGCTACTGTCTTCATGTTATCCATCAACGAGTTGCATCCTGATTTATGCGATATCTTGTCAGCAAGAAAGACAACCAGATACGTGGACATTCGGGATTACTTTCTAACTAGGGCGGCAGAAAAAGGAGAAAGCGAAGAGGAGGAAAAGGTACTGTTGGTACCTTACAAGAACAAGAAACAGATGTACAGCACAAAGTATGCAGCAAGAGGTGGGAAAAGCGATACCCACAATACCAACAAATGACGAGGTCTGTCAAGGGAAAAAGCCAAAAAGAAGAAACGGGACAACAAACGGAACACCGCAGCTGTTACTGACACTACAGTCATGGTTGTGATAGTGAAAGCCAGGGAACCTCCTATACCAGAGGAAGAGGTTGTCTGCAGTATGACAACTGGGGAAGTCTTAGCGGAATGGTTATGTGGTTCAGGAGCATCGAACCACATATCAGCAAATTCAGGTCACTTCCAAAGTCTTACACCTTCCTCCAAAAAGATAGCAACAGCAGACGGTAGGATTTATCAGGCAACTGTATCGGGAGATGCTTACGTCCGCGTGTGCCTGTTGGATGGAGCTAAACATAAAGTCATCCTCAAATGAGCGCTGTATGTACCCACGTTTCGATACTCATTAGTTTCTGAATCCCGATTGGACGATGTTGGACTAAAGGTTATGGTAGAAAAAGGAAGAAGGATGTTTGAGAAGGTAAGGAGGATTTTCATGGTTGCGGACAAGAAAAGTGGGTTGTGGTATGTTAGGATGAATAATGAAAAGTCTTTTGTTTCTGTTTACGAAGAATGGCACAAAGCTCTTGGTCATCCCAGTGTGATTAAGGATTGTTACAAGAATGCTACCCCTATCACTCCTCCAGCGGACTTTCACTATACAACATGCAATCGGAACAAAACCACACATGTAAAACCAAATTCAAAGTACATCGAAACCAAGTCAGCTTTCGACAAAGTCCATTCCGATCTTAGTGGTCAAATGTCCACATCCACGTTGGGAAAGAATCTCTACTACATGACGTTCATATATGATTATATCAGGTATTGTTGGATTTACCTACTAAAGACAAAGGACAGAGCAGAAATTGCCATAAAACACTTCTGGGAAATGGTACTTACTCGATACGGTACATGGGTCAAGCGATTGCACAGTGAGCAAGGAACCGAATACCTCAACCGCAAAGTGTCAGAATTCCTAAACGCAAAAGTAGTCATCGATACCACATCACCAGCCTACAACCCTGAATCAAACGGAGTCGCAGATAGGTTGAACCCTACCCTTACAACAATGGTGCTATGTATGATGCCACTTGAATGAAAATCATTGTAGGGAGAAGCCTATTTCACAGTGGCTTATCTCTACAACCGTTGCTGGCATTCATTCATAAAAACAACACCTTTCGAGCGACTATATAAAATGAAACCCACGATTAGTCATCTCCATCCCTGGTTCGCTGATGTCATGGTGCACATCCCAGCTGAGAAGCGAGGAAAATTTGACCAGACAGCAGAAGAAGGTCATCTAGTTGGCTACACTTCCAGTCCCACGATCTACCGTGTTTATATACCTAAATGGCATACTGTGATCAAAGCAAGGGATGTGAAGTTTGGAAAGAAAAAAGGGGTATCATTTAAATATCTTCAATGAACAATAGAAAGGGAAGAGCAGAAAAAGTTGGATCAATCCAGTGAATCGGAACATACCAATGAGGACGGGACATCTATCCCGTTAAGACTGACAACACCAGTACCACCTCCAAATACCTCTATGCCTGGCGAATTCCAGTCAACACCAATTCCTCCTCCAGATACCTCCTTCTCAGCAACTCCAGCACCCCATCATTCCACTTGCAAACGAACTCAGACGCAGAAAGCACGAGATAACGACTGCCTTCAAATAGAGAAGAAGATGTGGTCTCTGCAACGTTAGATAAAAGGAAACGAATGGGACTGTAAGCTGAAAGGCCTAACCGAGGATGAGATGCAACTTCTCCAAGAAAGAAGAGAGGAACTTGATGAACAACTTTGAAATTAAGAAGGGAATCTTCAAAGACATACGGTTGTTGGTCTCATGTATCACATGCCAGACTCCAATACATATAAAGAGGCCATGGAATCGCAGGAGAAAGGTGAATAGCAGAAAGCCATGGACGAAGAGATAAAGGTACTGAGAAAACGAGAAGTAGGAGTCGAAGTGAAAAAACTAAGTGGAAAAAAGGTATTATCAGGACGATAGGTTTGTAAGGCCAAGGTCAAAAAGGATGGCACTATTGAATGTTGGAAAGCATGATACTGCACAAAAGGTTTCAACCAAGCTCCAAGTGAAGACTATGAAGAGGTTTATGCCCCGGTTGCTCGGTTAGAATCCCTGAGACTCCTGCTGGCAGTAGCTGTCAATTGTAGTTACAAGTTCCAACAAATCGACATTAAGAGCGCCTTCCTGTATGGCAACATAGACATGGAAACCTACCTGGAGCTCACGGAAGGGTATTACGAACCAGGTAAGGTCTGGAAGCTTAAGAAGGCCATCTGCGGACTCAAGCAATCCCCATGAGTATGGTACCAACGACTAACCAAAACCCTTGAAACCATGAACCTTAAGGTTACCAACTTCAACCCATGTATCCTCGTTGCAAAAAACCACTTTTGTTGTATTTACGTTGACGATATTCCAATAGCTGCAAAACCCTCACTAGTCCATATGTGTATTGACAAAATACAATCCCCTTTTCAATGTATGGACTCTGGACCAGTATCACTATTGTTAGGCATGCTGATTGAAATCTCAAAAGATAGTCTCCAAATCTACCAGGAACAGTATATCACAGAGATCCTCGAACGATTTTACCTAAGTGAAGCCAAATGAGTCGCCACTCCTATTGAAGTCCATACCACACTTATGAAAGCAAAAGACAATGATCAACTATGCGATCAAAGACAATACCAGTCTATCATTGGATCGCTGATATAGGCCGCTGTCGCTACAAGACCTGACATCACATATGCCACTGCTTTCCTCAGCCAATTCTCCTCAAAGCCTACCACCACACATCTTACCGCCGCTAAAAGATGTAATGACCCAGCACACATGAGCTATGGCAGTCGGAACCTACACCCCTACGGGCAGCCTGGTGGTGAACTGGTAGAGACCAGCCGGCAAGAGAGTACTTGACCTACGGAGACCCGATGGCCCGGGCTCTGAGAATGAACAGAATAAGCAGGCCAGGTACAGAGGTACCTGGGTACACCCGGGAGAGGTGTCAGTGTACTTAGGGACTTCTGAAGGGGCAGTTGCTCAGGTAGGCCGGGTAACTGGAGACAGGTCAGAAAT
>PYWC01000018.1:2358353-2450896 GCA_003182015.1 Tuber magnatum | reverse complement strand
GTTTTGCAATATCGCTCATACTGGAAATAAGCGATATGCTGTATTTAAAGACCGCTGATTTCCGCGATGGAAACAGCAGACTTCGACGGATAGTATTCTTAAATATACTTGGTTGAATGGTTACTTCTTTGATCTCCTATTACACCCCGTTCGAAGCCTCCTTTAGCAAGCAGCGCTCGCTTCGTGTTGACCGCGAAGCCATCTGCTCCTATCGTACCGATACGTGACTAGGGCCTAGCCCGAACACGTTACAGTAACAGGGAAAAGTTATCTTGTCCGCTGGACAAGGTTACCCTACCCTCAGGATCAGGTTACCCTGCCATGGGGCTTGGGTTACCCTGCCCAAAGACCTGAGTTACCCTACCTTTCAATACGAAGTCTCTCAGGGAGTTCAGGAAAAATGACCAGAATGTTTGTCATGCGAAGCGACGCACAATACTGGAATCTGGGGTTCTGGGAGATGCTATTGGGCGAGCTAGGCAGCTCCGAAGAAGCTGTAAATTAAAGACATTATTCCTATCATACCCCTCCGGCCCCGCCTTAAGGCCCGGATGTCATGGGTGAACGGTTACGTAGTTGTGTGCAGTCTAGTAAAGTGGAAGGTTTGCAGACCTGCTTGCAACACGGTATACGTCGCTGGCGTCCGGTCGACTGTAAGCTGTTCGCATGATATACAAGGGGGCATAGGGCGGAAGGTGGAGTACCACCTCCAAGTTGTTCGGAGTAAAACAGAGCAAAACTGACGGAGTTAAGGGGAGTTAACCATAAGGGTCCCGAAGGTAGTCCTGGGGGGTGCCGGGGCGGCCAGGAGAGTTTTACACCTACCAAGCCTGAAAGTGTCCCCAATGTCATAGGCTCTGAAAGGGACGTGCAGAGACACTATAAGCATGATTCCTACCACAGGTAAGGTGGGTCCGAGGTAGTGGTCATGGGTAGCGCCCATTGGACCCTTCCGGATCACCGTCCCCTGCGGAAGACACCGGAAGCCCGAGAACCGTAAATAGTAGATAGATAAAACGCTCACGGTAGCTTCTGGGGCCAAGTAGAGATCAATGCAAATAGGAAAGGTGTCATAGATGGTCTAGTTCATGCGGCGTCTTGACTGTTAGCCACTGGCAAGACACCGATGCGCAGAAGTTTTCACTCTGGCGGGCAAAATGGAAATGCACCGCAGAAACGATAACCGCACAAGGTGAACGCCAACTAGGGTGTGTCGACACATGCATGCCCGAAGGGTGTGCCCGGAGATGTGTCAGACTGCCCTTAGCGGAGAAGGGTGTGCTTGAATAGTTGGAGTAAACTCATGGGGGAGTTTCTGGCATAAGATAAAACTACCTGAAAGTCTATGCGAGAACTCTCCTACTCCCACAATCAATCCTCTCGAGACCTTAATTGAGTGAAGCATCAGGCTTAACGATATTAAGTTTTACCATTTACTTTACTCTTACATTGGTGTGAACTTGTGGTGATAAGATTGAAGTTTTTCCGTGCGGTCGCAACCTTGAGATCCATCTTCCTAGGGTGTCCCCATTACAAAAGAGTACTAAGGTATCTAAAAGGAACCAAGACCAAAGGACTACGATACAACCAAGACAACAACGAGCAACCATTGAAGATCTTTAGTGATGCTTCATTCGACTCAAATCTCGAAGAAAGAAAATCGTTTACCGGTCTGATGATACAAGTTTACGGAGGTACCGTAATATGGCTATCGAAGAAACAAAAAACCATAGCAATATCTACAACAGAAGCCAAATACGTCGCACTCGCATTTGCCGTTTGACAAAGCATTTGGCTAAGCTGTGGAATGTCACATATGGGAATTGAGAGTGTACCAATCCTATACTGTAACACAGCAGCCATTAAGCTTACCAAAAACGCGGACGTTTCCAACTAAACGAAACATAACGACGTTCAGCACCATTACACAAGAGAGCTATGGGAAGCGGGGAAGATAGATGTAATCGCAGTTGGAACGGAGGACAATTTGGCGGATATATGTACAAAGGGATTGGTTAGAGGAACGTTTGAAGGGTTTTCTAATAGGCTGGGAATGGAACCGTAGGCAAAGTATTCAAAATTACGGTATCTCATTCCTGTACGGTGGCATGACTGTGTCAGTCATGTGACACAGCCACATGACCTGTTGTTATGCTAGAAGATTCTAGCAGGTTATAGATTTCCTTGGTATGAGTCAGTGTTCATGTAACCATAGAAGGGTATAAATAGGGGTGTATTTTTCCTTTCAGTTAGAGGAGCACACAAGCTTGAATTAATCTATGAGTCTTAAAGATATATCTTGTTCACCAGGTCTACTCCACTATCACAAGTGCAAGTGACTTAGATACAAATATTCTCACAAACCCCCTCACCCTCTTCAGCTACGGTAGACGCCCCCGCCAGAATGGACATGATAATATGATAGCTGCGTTACCACCCTGATTACTCTCTACCCGGCGAATCTCTCCGGATTACGATACTCCCAGAGCTGATAATCGTCTCATCCAACCCCCCCGTCTACGATCTTCCTCTGCACCACTGACAAACTAATATTTTTTATATATCATAGCAGGGGAAGGGGGGGGGCGTGGTGGTTTCATTGTTCGCAGTGACTCGCGGGCCTTTTCGTAGTCATTGCATGGCTCCCTGCGTCCTCAGAAATTATCAAGATTACCAGCGGAGGGGGGGATATCAGGTGCCCAGACTTCCCAGTCCATACTATCGTACTCGTACAATCTCAGTTTATAAGGCTATCCTATTCAAGTATCATGCCCGTGGGGGCAAATCAAAACCCCGGAATATACACCATCTCCGTATCAGGGATTAATCTCCTATCCTCTCACGATAGCCGTAGTTTGACAGGTTACTAGAATCGCTAATATCATACCATACCATACCAGTTAATGAGACCCTACACGCACCGAACGCCCAGGGCCCTATCACCCGCCCTAGGAAACCGCCAAGGAGCCCTTAACCTAGATCCTGGAGATTGCAAGGCCAGCCGAGATACGATAGTAGATCTCAAGAGCTTTTACTGTACCATCCGCCGCGGAAATCCTGACTCGAGTAATCCCTCCCACAATCGCCATGACCGGTGCGGATTTTGCGGTACCCCGAGCACTATACCCATCCCTGATCCTGATCCTGAGTTTGTTTTTTGTTTTTTCTATACCGATCACTGTACGGGGCCAATGTTTTAGACTGTTGGTTGGACCGGAACGTCGTTGGCGGTACAGCAAAAAGTGGGACGATCACTACAGTCCCGGTATCGATAGTGGGTATCATGGCGGGCCATCGCTTCCATCTGCTGGACGGATTACGCTATTCTTCTGTTCAATCATTTTACCCGTGCGATTGAGATATCATACTTTGCTCTCTTTACACTTGCATTTTTCCCTGCCCTATTTATAATACCCCTACGTGAGATATCATAATTATTCACCACCGCCGACAGTCAAGTTGGGAAACTCAAACAGCACAGTCGAAAAAGGTACAGCAAATCACAGAACGGACAGGGTGTCGAGTGTGCAGCTACGTAAGCACAAGTTTTGCCCTTTCCAAGATCTCGTATTGCTGCGTTCAGCTCATCCCCACAGCTTCCTCAAAGCTAGAGGATCTGCAGGTAAGAGGCAAGTCCGCACTACACAAGAATTTAACCATGATATCATAACCTACACCACCCTCCGCCGCCTTCTCCATACGGTAATAACTTTCTTATTCCTACAAACCTCGAAACACCCTCTGCCCCACACTCGAGCAATCTCTATTATACCAAACAAACGACCACCCATGTGGCCCGTTATCCGCTGCCCTTTCCAGATATCATCTTCCCCGTTCCCAACTCTAAGTACAACAAAAACACTCCTCTCCCCAGTTTCCCCCGAGAGGCGATCATATTGTGCACTGGAGCCGCCGCCCCTACACCTCGTTCGCAGGATAAGTCTTAAATGGAGAGAGGGCGGAACGGCCGAACAGTGCTGCGTGTCGCAGTGGAAAACCGGAGTCTAAGTTTCGTGCGCCCGGGGTGCTAATTAACGAGCAGGAAGTCGGGGGGGTGGACCGTGCTGGTTCTTGCTATAGATAATGAGCGTTGTAGGATTATTTAGGTGCTAATATAAGACGGGAGGACTCTAGTTAACGTTCAGGACAATAGCCAACGTGGGCCTTGCATCTTTTTGTCCGGGATCGTGGCACCGAGATCGTGCTGGTGTTGTTATGGATAAAAGAATTGACGTTAATTTTAGGAGATATAAGGAGAAATATACCCGCTATGTGTATTTATGCAAGCACCGAATTGATACCGAATTGCCGAAAGGCTGTTGCTGCACCTTGATATCAATCTTAACGCACGATCGTACTGTACATACCGGGCAAAGTTGGCTCTATTGTAAAGCTAGATTTATCGCGAAATAAATTGTCAGAGGGTAGTAGGATCGCGTTAGCTAGTGTAGTTTGGACCATACAATGGCCGTATATTTGCCTGCTATTGAGGGCGCCCCATTAACCTACCACATGAACGTTATTGGGCCACCCAAATACGAACATCAACTCGCATGATGCGGGAGCAACTGCTCCTCTCATGCTGCTCCGCAGGGCAACGGGGGGACCACAAAACCTCCGCCAGAAGACCATCCAGCGCTGGTAAACCTGACAAACAACACCGGGAGCATACCGCTGCAATGAGCCACAGCGACGGAGGGATGCAGCCGTACATCACCAAAATCTCCCCTGAAGACAGCAGCCGACGTGAACCAAATCGACGAGAACAGCCTATTGCCAATCCGCGCGGCCACAGAAGTGAGTTTCAAAGAAATAATGTACCCCCTCATAAACCACGAGCAAGTCGACATCGCGTTCAATAGTATCATACTCCACCAGGCAGTCAAGTGCTCATACCAAACTGCGATCCTCAAACAGCTTTTAACCCTAAACCCTGCAGACGAGGACGGCTAAACGCCACTGCACCGCGTAGTCCTCTAACCACCCTGCTAAGCCAATCCCTAGCCCACGAGCGACAATCAGGGTACGAAACTAACCCACTACCTTCTCTAAAAAGACAACTAAGCAACAGCTATTAGGGAAGGAGGAACAGTCTCGCACGTAACCGCCATGCGCGGAACACGCAAGGTCGTATCTTGCCTCCTGGATCGCCGGGATGCTATGAACGCATCTAGATATGCCGTCAAGAGCGGGTATCATACCCAAGTTGCATGCGACGCATGCCGGCGGTGAGAGGGTTCTCGCGGAGCATGCCAGCGCATACAGCGGT
Source organism: Tuber magnatum (assembly GCA_003182015.1). Classification (NCBI taxonomy): domain Eukaryota; kingdom Fungi; phylum Ascomycota; class Pezizomycetes; order Pezizales; family Tuberaceae; genus Tuber; species Tuber magnatum. Next base: position 2,445,627 of record PYWC01000018.1, on the reverse strand, counting down.
TGAACGTGGAGGTAGCGGTGCTAAGCGCAAGGACGGGCCTTGAGAGAGACCGAGGCCGCAAGATTTATTCTCATACTAGGAACGCCTTGAAACATCATGATTGGGCAAATAAAATGTGCACAGTTCATGTTTTTATCATAAATGATTTATTACAAAGGTAGAGTAGCAATCCTTTCCGGATAATGCTGACTGAATCTACTGGTTATGTGATAGTGGATTTCACTTTTTTTTTGGCCACCTTTTACTATTACAGTAATCCTATTATAACAAATCTGAGAAATTAAAGCGGGTAACAAATTATATGATTGGGCTTTGCCCAAGAAGTATTATAGATTAAAATGCCCTACAGATTAGAATAGTAATACAAATATAAAAGTTTATAATTCTATTTTATTCTTCCTCAAGTTTGGTATTTAAGTTTAAAATATAGATATATGTAGACTATTCTACTAAGCATAGAAGTCATAAAGAATAGACTCAGTAGGCAAAGTAGTATAGACTTTCTATTAAGAGATCAATATAAACTAGCCAATAGTAGCTTTAAGTATAACTATAATCTAAAACTATTGCAAACAAAGCACAACTCTTGAAATAGATGTTAGGCAGTAGCCAACTCTAAAAACAAGCAAGGCAGACTAAGGCCAATGGATTCAAAGATGGAGTGTGTCTAGGAAGACTCCCTTTATAAATGATAGAACAGGGTTCTATTTGAAATATAACACATATATTGATAAGATCTCTTCTCAGTTGCTGATGATATTTGAAAGCTCAAAAGATATCTTGATATTTATATTCCATGTCTAGATGTTTGTGAACTAAACTAAATCTATCTAACTTTCTTCAGTTCTAAGTATGAATGTCATTTAACCCTGAAACTTTGTTCCTGCCTAACTCTGATCTCTACTGGTATTCAATTTGTCCAAGTAGAGTGGTCTTCTCTCTTCTCATTAAAATCTTTGATCTTATTGCCTTGTTCAACCTTGTGTATTTTATTAAAAAGCTCATTGGTCTTCTTCTATACAACCAGAATGATCAGCTCCTTTAACAGACTTATCAATACAATTGCATTTCTCATCCTCTTGCATCACTTTTAGTATAGGGGATTCCCTTTCATGATTACTCCCATAGCCCTCGTAATAGTTATCCCTAGTTTTCAACCAGCTACAAGCATGTTTTCTTATAATAGATAAGATGGGAGCAGTTTCTATTATCGCTGACTGGTTATTGAGTAAGCCTTCTAGTAGCTCCTACTTTATTAGGGTAGTGGATATATATCTGCACTCATTTCTATAGTAGTATGGTATTATTTGATTCACCTTGGAGCCTGATAACTCCTTATCTAGTTGACCAACCCTATTCAAGTAAGTTCCTACTTGTTCACAGAAGATTCTTCTTGAGATTTAGCTGAACTCCTCTCAGTTGTATAACTCATAGTACTTCCTAGGATCTTGCATAGTTGACTATCATATTGATAGAAAGCCCAGCAATCTTGAGAAGAACTTTGAGCAAGAGGATCAAGCATATAACCTTATAAGTTAAGTTACATAGAAATTTAACGAGACTGATCTGTACACTTAGTTAGAGGTCTGTATAATGTGTGTATAACAATAAAGTTTAAAAAAAGTCAAAAGTAGAAATGAGAGAGTTACTTACATGGTATTTGCTTCCTGCATCCTCTCCCCTCTATCTGGTTGGTAATTTTTCACTTTCTATAGGAGATATCTTTACCTCCACTCTTCTCTCTATCTCTCTAAAACCAAACTCAAAGAGCAAGAGACCATATAGGGTAAGAATTACTACTAGAGGTCAGGATGGTACTATCTTCGAACTGGTCTTCTTATAAAATACCTTTTGTTCTAACTTTTAAAGGGTGGCTTAGATTATAAGTACTATATTTCTACTCAATTATCTAAACAGTTGAAGTACACAGTTGATCCAGAATAGGACTTTATTCTCTGTATATACTATAGTACAGAGTAAAGCTTCAAAGTGAATACTATCACTTAATATACTTATAAGATCAACTATATTATTAGTTATCTTTTTCAGCTGCTCTGAACTTAATAATATCTAGTAATTTCATGTCCTAAATATTTGATATAGTATAAATCAAATTAGCAATCTATTTTCTTAAATCTTATATCTGTCTGTCAATTATATACCTGATATTATAATCTAAGCTTCTATTATATTTTCTCCCTTCTATACTAGAAGAAACTAAAGCAGTTGTACTCTCAGTAAGATTGTATCCTTAATGTAACTAGTATAGGTACTAGGTTATATTTTATATTTTGTTTCAGAGTATCGTTTGATACTTGTTATGTTTCAAAGATATTGCTTAATACTTTAAATATTTTATGTTTTGTTTTACAATATCATTTGATACTTGTTATATTTTAAAGCTATTGCTTGATACTTTAAATGTTTTATGTTTTGTTTTATAGTATTGTTTGATACTTATTATATTTCAAAGAGATCACTTGATACTTTGAATGTATTATGTTTTGTTTCATAATCTCATTAATTCTGATACTTGTTATGCTTCAAAGGAATTACAAGATAATTTGAAAGGAACTGTGTTATTGCTCATACTGGAGATAAGTAAAAACTTGTATTTAAAGACAGCTAGTTCCATAATAGAAATAGCAGACTTCAACTGACAGTATTCTTAATATATTTTGTTAAATAGTTACTTCTTGATCTCCGATTATACCCTCTTGAAACCCCTTTTTGTTTATACAGCTCTCATCTCTTGTCGACCAAGCAGGCTACCTGTTACTATTGTACACAAAGCATGATTAGCACTCTAGGTATGCACACATTATATTCAATGAGATTGTACCCTTAGCAAGATTGTACCCTCAGTAAGATTGTGTTAGATGGTAGATGACTCTAAGAACAAGCGAGTCTGTACTAAGGCCCAATATGTGGCTAAGTGATTGCTAGGAAGGCTCACTTGAAATGTCAAGATAGAAGTAAATTTGGAAGTGTATCGTATAATGAATATATTAATAAGACCTCTTATCCATCGCTGATAATGTCTATAAAGCGTGGGAGATACCTCGATATTTATATTCCACGTCTGGGTATTCGCAGCCTGTCTATACCTCCCACCTTTCCTTGTACGAACTTCGTAGATCCTGAAAACCTTTACCCTGCTTGACTCTGATTTCTTCGAACAGCGGGGAGGGTGTCCCATCCCTCTCCTCACAGTATTCGCTTTAATCATAATCACTCTAACCCTTTCACCGCGGCAAGCTACTACTGGTTCTATCTCGGCAGATGAAGTGATCAGCTCCGATGACAGACTTACCAATGCAGGCAGATCCCTTCTCCATCTGCATCAACCCGCAGGAGGCATACTCCTGTCTTATTGCGCCAGTAGCATTTAGGCCTCGTTATGTTCAGGGTTAACCTTCTATGCAGTAGGCCATCATTAGACTCTACCTTATCATGCCTCAGGGTGTGGGCAAATAATCATCTCTTGGGCATCATCCCCTTGTCAGGATTTTCTTCTGCATTCCTCCACCAACGGACTTGAAATTCAGTCTTACTGTCTGCATGGTTGCTGGGGACTCCTATCGGAGTAGCCGACCTCCCCCTGGTTGGCATCCATCTATTGGCACAGCTGAGGAATCTTTGCATGCATTTATCTTCACCACCAGCTGACGGATTTAGTTCGTTCAACCTTGTCAGAGTAGCTGAGAGTCCTCTCTTGAAGACTTAGCGAAAACCCCTCGGTCGATGACCTTCAGTGGTGGTGTAAGTGAGGGTTTTCTACCGGTATCATATTGGTAGAAATTAACTTATTCTCTAAATACTTCGACGGACCCTGGGATCGAACATGGGATCTTTTGCCAATGATCACGTGACATGCCCATTCCGCTATGCCAGTTCATCTTATGTGTAACAGATTGCATGCTCAGTAAGATTTGTATGAGTAAGTAAATACCAAGTCTCTCTTTTTCACAGATTAGTTACTGCTAATCTATATAAAATAAAACACTCTACACTACTCCTCTACAACTCAATACCATAACCTTATTAACCAAAATTCATTCTTCTTACTCAACGCTTAATATCTCCATAGTCTTTATCCAAACCACCTTTATCTAAAATAAAGGAGTAAGTAATATCCTTTTTGAGAAATATCAATTATTCTGTATTCTTCTCTTTTTTTTTTTTGCTAAGAATTGTGACATATTTAAAACAAGAAAGAAATTGAAGAAAAGAAAAAAGAAAATTCATATTCTCTTCCATCAGTCAAATACCCAGAGTGGGTGATTCATCTGAGTGAGAGAAGATAGGTATCCTAGTCTCATCAACTTCATTATTCTTACTTGATTTATTTTTCAAGCTCTCTGCAAATTACAACTCCTTCTTTTCTTTAGACAATCTTTTATCAAATTGACAAATCTCATGTGTTAATTGAGTTGATGTTTCCTAATACATTGACAAATAACCTCCTACTTCTAACTTCTCAGTTCTCCTTCTCTTAGCTAACAAGGAATCAATTTTATTTTCAATTGCAGTAATCTGCTTCCTTTATTAATTAATTATATCTTGAAGCTTTTTATGTCTTGCAACTTCATTGTGTGAAAAAAAGGCAACAATATTATTGAAAGGGAGAAATCATATTCTATAGTCAAGGATAATCTTTCATCTTGCCTTTTTCCTTTGTTATGTATCATAGATTTCTGTTTTAAGTAAGTGGATTTATTAATTATTAAAGCTATTTTCAATCATTTCATGTTCAGTGAAATTGATAATATTTTCTATAATATATTATTGATAACATGTTTGTGGAAAGCAAGGAATCATATTATCCAATATCTAGTTTTCTTGAATTTTAAGTAGTGCTAGATCCTGTGATATATCAAGCTGAACCATCTCTATTAGGTCAATATCAGATAATCGCTTATTGCATAAAGTATACTACTAGTTTAATTTGATTGCTCTTACTCTCTTATGAGCTTGCTATTCCTCTTACAGTTCTTGTAATACTATCTCTCTATCAGAAGGTATAGTTTCTCCACTCCAAAACTGACTGCAGATATTTCCTAGTATTAATGCCTTAATTCTATTCTAACTAACAATATTATAGAAGTTCTATTTGTTGACTCCACACTCTCAGTTTTTAGATCTCTTCTGCAGCTCTGGTAAATAAGCATACTTGTAGGAACTAAATACAAATATATTAGGAAGCTACAGGTAGTGACTAGTATGTGGTGAAAGACCAATAGGTATAATCTGATAGTTGATGTAGTACTCAAGAAAGTTGATATTAATATATAAAGTGTGACTATATAACATGTTCACACCTAGGGTGCTAATCACGCTTCATGTACAATAGTAACAAGTGGCCTGCTTGCTCGGCAAGAGGCCAGAGCTGTGTAGTCTAATGGAGGCTTCGAAGAGGTGTAATAGAAGATCAAGAAGTAACTGTTCAACTAAGTATATTTAAAATACTGTTAGTCGAAGTCTGCTGTTTCTATCATGGAATCAGCGGTGTTTAAATACAAGTTCTCACTCACCTCCAGTTTGAGCAATACCATAAAACATTCAAAGTATTAAGCAATACTTTTGAAACATAACGAGTATCAAATGATACTATAAAACAAAACATAAAACATTCAAAGTATCAAGCGATACCTTTGAAACATAACAAGTATCAAACAATACTATAAAACAAAACATAAAACATAACCTAGTACCCATACTGGTTACAGACTATCAAAGAGTAGAATTTATTATCTAACCTTCAACTTTTCTCCTAACTTACTTCTGGTCTAAAGTTTTATTGCAACTAGTATAAGATAATCTCTTTATTAGTTCAACTATTTAGAGACTTACTAAAGAGAATATTATCCAGTACCTCTGGTATATTATCAAACTACTCTTCCTAAAAGTCTTTTACCTTAAACATTATCATTGAATCAAGAAGTAACCTATTACCACAAATCACTTCAACTACTATTACAAGTTCTCAATTTTCTTGCTGACTAATAAATAGTTTACAATTCTTCCATGGTTTGTCAATAATGTTAACATCTTTTTCCAATACAATTAATCCTATAATACAGTTAGTTTCATCAATGTTGTATGTATTTCTTAGTAAGACCTTGTATTTTTACACCACTTCAGTATACTTGATACTAATTAATTTCTACTCTCTTGATAGTTGGTATTACTTTTTTGTTTCTTTTTTTCTAGTTTCATGACTTACTATTTCAAAAAAGATAGATATAGCTTCAAGATTACTCTTCCGCACTGTATATACATCATCAATTGGCTGACTATATGTGTTTTAATATTTGAATAATACTTGTAAAAGCTCTAAAGATATACCTGATCTAAACGATCTGTTAGAAGTTTTTGCCAATCAATGTATATTCTAATATCTACAAATTTGTAGATACTAGAAGGAAACTCGTACCATGTAAGTTGAAATACTCAATCAATCAACACTTTCTGTTCTGCTAGTATTATTTGTTGCTTGGTCTCATCACTATCTCCTCTTAATAATTGTTTTTTCTGTTTAAAAGAAATATTTTAGTAAATAAATTTTTAATTTTCTTTATAGTTTTATACTTTTCAATAATTGAAGATAGAGTATAGAATATCAGCTATCTGAGCCATCTTCTTTTATAATTTTACCACTTTCTCTTTAAGCATTTTCATTTATATCTGTTCTCATACATCTTTCTGAATTGATTACTGCTCTATTGTTATTGTTCTTTTCTTTCTGCTTGGCTTTAGTTTAAATTATGTTTTCCAATCTGTATTACTATTTATATATCTATATTTATATTACATTAGACTAAGTTTACTATATTCATACAATTACATCAAACCTATGTATACTAGAATCTTACTGAAAGTGTAATCTTGCTGAGGATATAATCTTGCTAAGAGTGCAATCACTTTATACCCACCACTACTGCTTTAGAGTGTAACCCAATAATTAGATAACTACTATAGATAAGAATTGCAGCTAAAGGCCAGAATATATATAAATATATTCTTACTAGCCTTCTCAAGAATATCAAATTCTCTTAGAGTTCTAGTATTACATTCCTGCTATATTATTTAAATAGTTTAAGTATACTATTGACTCAAGCTAGAACTAAGTCCTCTTTATATACTAAAGTACTAGTAGTATACTTATTGTATCAATTGCAGTATTAGTTACCTACTTGAGATTCTTCAGACTTGATAATATATGATAATTTTATATTAGAACTACTTTTTTTAATATAGAGTCTTCTTTATAATCTATTATTTCATATTCATATAATACCAATCAAGTCAGTAATTATTTGCCCAAAAATCAATTGAGGTAGAGTATAAATATATATTATACTATAAAGATATCTGAGTATTCCAATTTATTCTGCTATTCAGAGTTTTGCAAGTATTAGCAAATTCAGAAACCAATACTACATGGGAAAAAAAAAAACCTAAAGAATTGTACTTGATTGTTGAGATCAATGGTTGTTGTAACTAATATAGGTGTATAATTAAGGTTTAAGTGTTTTATATTTTGCCTTAAAGTATTATTTAATACCTTAAGAGTTTTATGTTTTTTTCTAAAGTATTATTTGACACTTTAAAAGTTTTATATTTTGTTTCAAAGTATTATTTGATATTTAAAGTGTTTTATATTTTGTTTCAAAGTATTCTTTGATACTTTAAGTGTTTCATTTTTTGTTACAAGTATTGTGACATTTTTTTTTTTTTTTGGAATATTGATCTTGTAAGACAAGATCAGATTTATATATTTAAAGACTACTGATTTCTACAATGGAAATAGCAGACTTTGACTAATAGTATTTCTAATATACTCAATTGAATAGTTGCTTCTTTGGTCTCCTATTATACTTTTTTGAAGTCACCTTTAGTTTAGCAGCTCTTGCTTCTTGTTGATCAAGTGGTCTAACTATTACTATCAAATTCAAAGTATAATTTACACCCAAGATTTGAACATATTACAGTTGTTGCCAAAAGGGTAAAACAAGATAGGTGTTACAAATAATGATAGGAGTGGCTGGTTGATTATGTTATGGAAGGCTCAAAAAAGTATATAAGAAGGTTTCATATCATGACTCATATTATGAGTTATAGGGTTTGTATGACTTACAGCTGTGAGTCATTGATATATTTTGATTGGTTGATGTACTTGAGTAATTCACAATTGTGAGTCAGATAATGTTATAACTTTAGTATATGACTCAGGTTATGAGTCATGGGTTTTACGCATGTGACACAGTTAGCACACATAACTATATTATAAATACATTGAGTGACTTACAATTATAGGTTACAGAGTTAGAATTGCAGAAAAAGTGAGTATAAAAAGAGTCAAAAGAACCCAGGAGGATGAGTTCTTCACACTATCATCTTTATATCTTCTTACCTATAACTTTACTACTTTACCTGCTCACCTAAGTGGTTATAGTATTAGAAAACTCTTACAAGTGTGTCATCAAATAGAAGCCTCAGGTACTTGACTATCAATACAATAAATAGAAGAACAAGAGTCTTTGAAGATTGATGCTAAGATATTGTCATCTGTGTCTGAGAGTACTAACCAGTAGAAAATATTACAATGAAAGAGTACTATCTTATATAAACTTGATAGCTAATAGAGTTATCTCCAGTAGTATAAAGCTAAAAATTTAGATTCAAACCAATAATTTAATTAAGATATCAGGTCCTAAACCCAACTTAATAGTAATCTATTATATATAATAATTTTAGGAATACTATAAAATATTATAATTGAATAAATAAAATATACACAATTTATGTTTTTAGTATGAAAAAATTATTATAAAGATAGTGTAGCTATCATGATCTAACTAGAGGAATACAACCTAGTTGATAAAAGCATGAAAAAGAGTTTATATAACTCAAAGTTCTGAGACTTAGAATATGTATTTTGCACTATGACTCAATTGGAAGTCATAGGATTTTGTATATTATTGAGTTATGACTCATATTAGTAGTTCTGAGGATTGTTATATTTTTTGCTATATGATTCATTTGAGTTATATAATACCATAAAAGTTTCATACTATGACTTGCTTAGAGATCATGAAGTTTTATATAAGTTGCAGTTGTGACTTATAATTGTTATTTGATTTAATAGTCTGTATGGACAACTTATACAAGTATAAGTTATACAAATTTTATATAAATCCTAGTTGCGACTTATCAGGATTAGAGATTGTAGAAAGAGGTCTATATAAAAATGAGGTTTTTAGAGATGAGTTAGCTCTTTATGTAACTATCTATTGTTTTTTTCTATCTATAACTTTATAAAAATACTAAAAACCTTTTTGCTCCCAACTACCACTTCACTTATCAAACTCTCAATATAATAAAACTGATATACTTAGGCCCTGTTTGGTATGCTACTATAAAAATATACTATAGTATTTTATAGAAATAGTTTATAATCTGAAATTAAAATACTATAGTATTTCCATAAATAAAGATGTTTGGCAACACTAGTCTTTTACTATAGTATTTTCTTAATAAGTGACATCTTATCTAATATCTGTAACAGAGCTTATATAATATAAGTATCTTTTTATTAAATTTTAAATAATGTTATTATAAGTAAATTATATTCCTTTTTTCTTTGCAAAACTAAAGATCTTGTCTCTGTCTGTCTAATTCACAATTTGCCACTACTTTTTCCAGGTTGACAAGCAAGTCTGCTACCAAGTTGCTTTATCTATATTTCTTCAATCAAATTGTAAGTTGCTTAATTAAATACTATAAGCAGCACAATAGGAAGTGAAATAATTTGTTGTAACTAAACTTAGATAATACTGAGGTAGTATAAAATAAAGGAGTAGAAATATATGTATTAGAAAGAACAGAAAAGGGCTGACAATATTATATAATATTACTTAATAAAAGTTTGGATTTATTTATCGATTTTGTTATATAAGAAAATACTATAGTAAAAGATTGTAGTCATATTTTTATAAAAATACTATAGTATTTTTGGCATGCCAGATAGGACCTTAGCACTAGTAAGAAACAGATTCCTAGTTAGAATACTAAGATAGGGCCAAGAGATGCGAGTCACTCCCAGATACGGTATAGTGTGAGGAATGGAGGGAATATATCAATGTCAATACAAATATATAAATTAATCTATCTAGGACAATATGAATAGTCATTGCCTGTCATATAATATATAGATAGTGGGAAACTGTAACAGTAGCTGTTCTTTCTAAATAATGCTAACTGAATCCACTAGCTATATATAACAGTGGATTTCCCTTTTTTCTTTTTTGGCCACCTTTCACCATTACAGTAACCTTATTACAGCAAACCTGAAAAACTAAAATTTGTGACAACCTATATGATTGAGCTTCGCCCAACAAGAACCCCGCAGGGTGGGAGGCACCCCCGAGACCCAACACAAACCCCTCCCCGCACGGGCTGCACGACACCCACCGCGGCGTCCCGCCAATCCCACTTTTGCAAACATCCCGCAGGCGGTCCCCATCGCAGATTGGAGAGCTTGCGTATGATATGATACCAAGATCAACTCCCACACAACCCGGTATTTACCCGGCAAACCCACAGACTCTAATCGAGAGAGAGACGTCCGCTCCATTGCAGTTTTGGGGAATGAATCCCACATTCTGGACCCTTTCGGCTGGCGCAAAACCCCCCGGATACCCAATGGATGCGCTGAGAGAAAAGGGCGCATAAAATTTATCGCACCGGTGGAACGTCGGAGCGGGCACTCTGGGAATAAACCCTCAATCTCGGCCTAGTTTACCGATCAACCATCCCTCTCCTCTACCAACCGCCCATCCGCAACCCGTATAGCACCACCACACGTAGTAAGCCCCCAGCGCGGTAGGCGCTCGCCGTATATTGGCTCGTCTTTAATGGGTTGTGTGGTCTTAAACTGGAGTTCAAAGCATTTTGTAAGCTAGTGCTTGCTGCCCCGGGTGCGCGCCATTTAGTAATCCCTAACGAGTGAGCATCCATGATCAAGTCCCACCCTGTCTGCCGCCATTCAAGCATCTGATTGCCCCAGTCTAACCGCCAACCACTCCAATGTTCAACCTACAAATCGCAAGAATTATATATTACCGCACAGGTATCACCCGTTTCGTCTATCCGTCATCGCTAGTAAAATCTACTGTACATGCTAAAAGAAAAAAAGAAAAGAAAGAAAGGGAAAAGGGAAAAAAGAGACAAAAAGAGCCAACATTCAAACAACTACCGCGGGCGGGCGTATGTTATTTCAAGCTTCCTCCAGGCGCCTAGCAGGATCTCCGCCAAACGGGCCTTTGCCATCCTCCACGTGAAAGAAGCTAACGCCGCATTCCTTCCTGCGTCCAAGAAGGTACCAGACTGAGCTTCCCCAGCACATGAGCACACCGACCCAGCTCCATGTTGGCACTGAGCCGTGCATGAGGAAGGCTTGAAAGGCTGTTCTGGGGTAGGTTGAAGCCACCATTGTCAGCGGTGTTGTTGCCTATCCATTTGTTAGCTTATAGTTAGTATAAGGGGGAGGGAGGATGTACTCGAAGCAACAAAAAACCACTAACAAACGTGGCCCATGCTCCTACACCACTGAACAATCCCATCAGCCAGAACCAGGGAAGGTCTAGGATGTAGCAGTTGCGACTAATGTCACCGAATTCTCCACTAAGAAATACCCAGGGCAGGATCATGGCTATGCTGAGCACGTTCACGTAATGCAGTAACTTCCACGCGGATCTGGTCTCTTCCCCTCCATCGGCGGAGAGCATCCCGTCTGTTGGACCTACGCCTAAGAGATCACCCGAGTTGGTAGTATTAGGGTTTCCGCGAAGAAGGGACTTGTAGGCCTTCGTGAGGAGGATCGGGTATGCTGCTACGAATATTGTAGAGAAGAGGCCGGCGAGGAAGCCCTCAATTGCGAAGCGCGTGCCGGGGCGGAGGACCGCCATTGCTAGGGACAGGACCATGGTTATGCAGGAGGACATGGTGGTTACAGAGAGGGAGTTGTTGGTTGTGAAGAGGTGGGTGAAGACCATTGCTAGGAGGAGGGAACCGACACGGGAGAGGTGGTAGATTGGTGGGTTTGTGTAGCTATTGTTAGTTAGTACTCCATGCGATACACTCATTGGTCCCGGTAAACATACGCAAAGCCAATGTTGCTGAGTACAGTTTTTAAGCTATAGATAATGGCAACCGGGATGACCTTTTTGGCTTCGGTCCATTTGAACTCGAAGACACCACCCTCACGGCTTCCAATAGTCAATTGCTTTGCAAAGTCTCGGAGGCCGCCCCCCGATGCTCGCCGTTTGCCTTTCAAAGGAGCAGGGAGCGGGGCTACCATGCAGCCTAGCCCAAGGGCGTGTAGAGAGCGAGAGAACGAGCGAGTTATCGAAGCAGCAAAATAAAGGAATATTTGTGTCATTACCAACTGGAAGAGCGTTGTGGTGATTGGATAGACAAATCTAGAGAGCCGTCAGCTGCAACTCGACCTTGAGTGAAATTCCCAAATACTTATAAACACCGGCTATAATGAACAGTTAGCGAGACATTGCTTCCTCCGGAGCACCGAGTGCAGGAAGAACCCACTGAGAAGCGTAAACCCATTAACCTTCGAAAGTGTGAATGCAGCCCCTCCGTAAAATGCCACTAGAAGCCCAATGTACATCATCCATCCCCGCTGCGTATTCCACAACCACCACCCAAGCCTGCCATTCTGGGTCCACTTCGCAAAGCCCCAACTATCCGGCTCACTCCCTCCCCCAATCCTCCACTCGTGATAGCCAACACCTCCACCCCCATTTCCTAGCCTATTCAAATCACCACCGTTTGGCGGAAACGGGCTCGGCGTCCTACTCATCAAATTCCCTCCACCGCCCGTACCCTGACCAGAAGCTCCCCTGTGCATCGGCACTAAGGGTATAGAATGAGGACTCAATCCATTCCAAGGAGGGGACATGCTCCGGTTCCGTGACTTGGACAGAGGGGCATAGGACACGGCGCTTGAAGGCCCACCTTCGTCATCGTCGGATTCCACTAGAAGATTTGGTTGGCCTTGGTGTGAGGATACGGAACTTCCGCCACTGCTTCGGTTTCGGGCACGGGAATGGGAGAAGTGTGTGGTTGCGGCGGAGGGAATAGATGATGATGCGAGGATTTCGTGGGGTTTTCGGAAGAAGCGACTTGCTGATGAACGATTCATTAGGTGGCTCGGTGCGGTATTGGTGGAGGATTGATCTTGGAGGCGCCTGGCTTGGTGAGGTCAGGAGAAATGGAAGAATAAGGTGAACGGGGGGGCCAAGCATCACCGGTCTTGGCAAGACACGTGCTTTTTGGTAAGGTGCTAGCAAGCTCTGATGCAATAACCTGCGCCGGTACTAGAGCACTAGTAGTCACTCTCTCCGAATAGCCACATCACCGCCCACAAGTAGGAACTCTAGTCAATACCGTTCTACGAATAGAATCTCATGTGTACCTATTTGCCCCACACTCCCGCTGCATAAAAAACACATGCTATTTGAATTTCACACAAGTTCTAGTCTTGGGGCCCATGGAGCGGAGAACGGGGAAAATACTGCATTACATCAACAGGGCTAGTTATTCGGCCGGGTCTCCCGCTGGGAGCGACCCTCCACCTGGCACAGTTCAGTGCGGATTCTACGAATACCGGTAGGGTAGGTGAAAGTAGACCTCCGCTGGCTAAGAATGCTCGCAGTAGGGAGGTTCCAAGTTCCCGGTACGCGGCAAACCGAGTACATAGCATACCTCGTGAGTTGAATGCCACCCGTATAAATCATCGTGGGGACTGTTATATTGGCTTGCTTTTTCTTGCTTGGTAAGGGTTACCATCTTATAGTAAAATGACTGTCACCTCTGCACTCAGTACACTCCATCCCCCCTTGTGAGGAGGTTTGCTGTGTACCGTATTTTCCAAAATACACCTCTACCAGAACACCTGTGCCTTCCGTGTACCAAGAACTTCGAACCTCCCCAGGGGAAAGTCTGGCGAACATGGCGGTGCATAGCGGTGCATGTGGCGGTGCACCAATACAGTGTAGTTCTTATATACGCTTTCATCGCGGGTTGTTTCCTTCCTCGTATTTCTGAACGAAAGTAATCCGCATGAGTGTTTGTGGTTTTAATTTTAGGGCCGAGATGTCCTTTAGTATTGTTGGCTGAGTGGAAGTTCACAATCTCGGATTATGGTCAAATGACTATGTTAGTATATAATAACTCCCTTCCTATCAACGCCACTGCCACATGCACCGCCACATTAGCTAGACTTCCCCTATCCTCTTCGTACTGTACCGCTTTGAAGGTCACGTGCACTCGTACTGTGCGAGTACGGTCCCATTGGCAAAGTTCTGGCACCCTTCCAGGTATTATATCTCCAGCGGTTCTTCTCCTTCGCGTTATTGAGTGGAACAAATTGTGATAAATGTTTGCAATATCCCGGGAGGCATGGTTCGCTTGGCTTTAGGGACAATCCACGCCACCCGCTTCAGCCCGCAGGCGGCTCTGGTAACCGTCTTAGCGCCATTTTTCTCCCAGAACCCTACCGGTTCAGTGCCCGCAATATACAGATTGGAGCATACGGGTATCGATAGGGACCGCCAAGCGATCTGCACCACTCCCCACTTAATCCACCTCCATGCGTTTCCACGGTACCTTCATCAACTGCCCGCTACTTACCCCGGAATCACCCCCCCGCCCGGTGGAAAACTGGGCAACACAGCAGAGTCCGCCCACCTCAATTGATGAGTGAGTGAGTTACTACTCCTTCTTACTTTGGCACCCGAATGTTTGTCTCGGGCATGTTGAACACCATCTAACTTGCGGCGGGAGGGCTGAGCACTGGATGCGGCTAGAAACCGCCACTGACCCGGAAGGTAAAGTCTCGGACGGAGCGGTCGTCGACGTCGGCCTACGCCTAGGCTCAGGGTTGACTTGAAGTCTCTCGCGGACTACTGTGCACCAGACCGTAAAACCTGGAGTTGCTGAACCTCGCGCTAAGACGTCCAGAATCCCGCCCTTGGATTCCGGGAGGGTGACATCAAACCAGCAGTCCTTCAGCCTTTATCTGAGACCAAGGAAAAGGAAAGTACGACAGACCCTGCCTGGAGAGACAACTTCAACGTCCTAGCCCGAGATCCAATCACTCCAGTTCCTATGGTAAGAGAAAGACAGCCTCCGGGTAACTCGGCCACCACCCCTGCACACTGATGGCCAAACCCAACCAAATAACCCCCCCAGAGGCCTATCCGGACGAACCATAGCAATCGTACCGATTACCGCTCGTTTCTTCATACTAAATCCACCAATCAGCGTCTATCCGGATTGGTCGGGGCGGCCCGGGGGGAGGCCGCCTTAGCAAAAACTGATAGCTTACCCTCTCCGAGACTCTATACCACACTTACGGTGCCTACAGTAGTGCACTTTTGGCGAACAAAGTTTCACACATATAGGGCCTGCCCAGGGGCCATGGAAGCAAGGAGTCCCCTATGATATGGAATTAATAACTATGATACCAGTATTACAGTTTTAGCATTCAATGTGCGGTCTAGGGTAACCCAACTTTCTATATCCACCCCTATCAACCATAGTATTTCGGGATGGGAGATACTAACATTATATTGTCTTCTAGCCATTTAAGGCCCCATAACGGCGGTTCAAGCTGGAGACATACACCACCCCCATCGAGCCTCATAATCTACCCTCGTTGGCCGTCGTTACATCCATGCGCTTCTGA
The DNA here is from genome assembly GCA_003182015.1 of Tuber magnatum. Taxonomy (NCBI): domain Eukaryota; kingdom Fungi; phylum Ascomycota; class Pezizomycetes; order Pezizales; family Tuberaceae; genus Tuber; species Tuber magnatum. The sequence goes on along the minus strand of PYWC01000018.1, from coordinate 2,429,858 downwards.
TTCTTTACCCCGGGGTGCCCGAGTGGGGAATGGCGGCCCGGTTGATCCGATGGCTATCTTGACCCGCCTGCGGGGTACGCACGCGAACCGCCGGGGAGGAGAGTGTGGGCGTGGTCGGTTGAAGGTTTGGATGTATCACACCAGAGGGGGGTTGGCTGCGTCCGTTACGCCAACATGACCTGCAAGAATTCACGGGTTTTGGAGGCAGCCCCGATGCCACTATCGCAACAGGCTCCCAATGAACGGGATAACCCTTAAAGAAAACACTTGCCTTAGCATTTTTCTCCCCCCTTGGCCGGCAGAGACCCACCAAACCACCTCCCTTTCCTCCTCTCAACATCCACCGCAAGCTTGTTTCCAACCACATCGAAATCTACATCTCTCTACCCATCCTTTTGTTACCGGTTATGGGGAAAAACTCAGCCGGCCACGTAGTCAGAGGACTGCGAGGCCTGTTTAGGCCAAAAGCCAAACCTATAACTCGTTCTTCATCCCCTTCCGCGGCCTCCGCTCCGCCTCCTGTAGTCTCAACTCCGCCTCCTGTGGCCTCTGCTCCGCAGACCCCCCCGGATCCCCGCAAAAAAACTATATCCGACCAAGAGACCGAGGATGATGAACCTCACGACAGACTTTTGTTAGATGAAGAGGTCAAGGCGTATGTGACTGCTTCCTTATTTCTTTTCGGCCCTCCCTTTGCCAATGTGGGTTTAAAATCTGACTTGCTCCATAATATAGATCCATCGATGCCCAGGAAAAGCTGCTACTTGCGATTCACAAAATGAGCCTTGTCTCGTATCTCATGTCGGACGGCAGCAACGAATTGTCCGAGGCAATGATAGAGTACGGGCTGGTTTTCCACAAGCGCGCACGCGCTGATCCAGTTCTAAGCGCCAATCAAGTGGAAGACAATGCGCGTTTCAGATGTTATACGCACGCATCCAGGTTTTGGGGTGAGATGTCGGCCATGCAAATGGCGGTTCACGATACTCTTGTCCAGGACTACCAGGATCTAAACCGTCAAGCTGCAAGTTTTTTCGAGTTCCATGCCTCCGACGATGTTGATGACGATAAATTCATGAAAGAATATGACAAAATGTTGGATAGAGTCGAGAGGCTAGCCAGTTTCCGCCTTCCAGAAGACCTACAACGTGTTAAAGTCCATGCACCGGAAAACTCGCGCCGAAAACCAGAATATCGTAAGCATTCACGGTCCAGGTCGGAGTCCGCCTCCAGGTCAATGCACGTCCACGTCCCGCCCAGAGCTTGTCCAGTGTCGGGTTTCACTCATGGGGGGATGCCCCATTCCCTTGAGAGCCCCGCCATGTATCCTGGAGCCTTCCGTCACCGTTGGGGAGAACCACAGGTTAAGGAAAGTCAGATGCTACGCGAGGCCAGCTCCGGTGATCAGAGGCTCGAGGCGTTGCTTGAAATGCGGGACGACCTTATGATGTCGTTTGCGAAAAAGCACAATGATGGCCTTCGAGACTTGGAGACCGATTTTTTGACTCGTATAGCCGTTGGGCTTACGAACACCAGCTTTGATAGACTAAAGGATGCCTATCGTAAAGCCGATGAATGGTCTTCTGTGGTTGGACTTCAAGCATACGCCGACCACCTTTGTGTCCGCAAAGCCCAGGCAGAGGTGAATGAGCCCCTCCCATCAAGCCCTCCCCGGTCCGTGACCGCGCCGGAACTTATAGGTGATGAGTGGCGAGGTGGCTGTCGATGCGGATTTGGCGCCGACAACTCGACAAACATTGCCTTCAATTCTGGCATAGGCAGAGCCTTTTCCCCAGGTTTATTCCCCGGAAATCTTATTGAAGAGCGCGCAGAGAACGAAGACACCGAATCCGAGTCCGAATCCGAGTCCGAGTCCAACGATCCCACCTTAGACGATTCAACCAGCCCCCAAGGTTCTGAGCCAGGGCCAGATCCCCCTGGCGGCAACAATCCTTGGCCACCCGGTGGCAATTCAGGATCCAACTCCACTGGTGGACCTAGTGCTAGCGGGTACTCAAATTATTCGGCGCGAGGTGCGGGAGGCAGTAGAAATTCTACCAATAGCAATAGCTTCTCAAGTTATGCCGGTAGCGGAAGTTCATACGAAGGAAACCAACGTTTTTCTAACGGCTTGCAAGCGAGTCCTCCGAGGCAGATTATTTATGAATCATCCGACAATGGATCTCTTTCGATAAGTTCAGATTCGCCTCCTAGATCTAACTGCGATTCCATCCTGAGCAGGAGTTCCCTTAGCACGACCCTAACTTCCCTTGGAAGCGCTGGCGACCTCTCCAAATCCCCAAAGGGATCCTCCCAGGGCGGATACGCTCTGGCCATGGCCCAGCCCGTTCCAGGGGTTGCCGTTACATCTGTATCCCCAGAGACTGGCCCTGCCAAGGCCGCGCTGATCATGAAAGGTGGAAACCGGAAACTGAGCGGTACTACCTTTGGCATCGCCAACTTGTCCATGGGTTCAGGGGTTGTTGAGGGGTCTGGAGGGGCTCAAGCTCAAAATGCTCTCGTCTATCCCCTTGTCAATCCCTTCGAGGATACCCCATCGCCGTTGTCCACACTCCTTGAGGACCCCGATGAAGGTCCTGCAGACGACTATCAGGAAGCACGTACCGGCCCTAAGCACCGACATCTCAGAAGGGTCCCACGTTTTATCATCCTACAAGGCGGGAAGCTGAAGGTGTTTGGGCGCCATAATTCATACACTGGAACCGGTCTTAAAACCGAATCCCCAGCCCGGCGCCAACGTTCTCTTAAAGGCTACCAGCGTCTTAGCTCTTCAGCAAGCCTTCCAATTCTACCCGCCTGTGAAGCGGTTCTTAAGTTAGCTGGCGACCGTGAGGGTAGCGACCCTACTACTTCTGGACCCGGGAGTGGCCTCTCCTACAAAAATGCTGGCGGCCAAGCCGCCGGCAAAATCCCCAATAAAACTCAATAGATTTCCGCAGCGTGAGCAGTACTACCCCAAAACATGACCCTCCTTATTTTCCAATCGTATCTGCTAACCCCACACCGGCGTCCAGGTTACTCTAGGCTTTACTTTCCCATTTCTTGTCTTTCTTCCGCCATCCCCTCATGGCTTATTTCTCTTCTTTCCTGAAGGATAGATGTTCCGAGCTGGGATGACGATAGAGAAGAGCTCAGAGACAGGAGAGCTAGGGTAGTGTTGCATCGGATTGGATTGAAACGGGTGGAGGGGAAGTTTTTATTAACTGACTCTATTCTTTGTGATTGATCTCGGAGCTTGTCCGTGGGGGGTAGTTTGTATGCTGGAATTTCTTGGTGTGTAGACTACTAGCCTTAGTGAATCAGGTTCTAATCCTTTTATTCCGGACTATAATCTCTCGCGGACGATTTCGCAAGTCGTGTAACTGCTCGTAGTGTTTAGAGCCCCCAGTAAAGTGGCCACCGCATTTCCCCTCGACGCTCTCCCATCCAGCCCAATCATTAGTACGATATCATACAATGTATGATGATATCTAGCCTCGGAACCCCGACCCCTACAAACCCTCGGACGAGAGCCTAAGGAGTTGTGCGCAACCTGTATCATACGTATGCTCGGCTTCGGGGCGCGGGTTAAAGCAACGCGCTGCAGCGAAAATGGCCACCAAATTGGGTACAGTATCATACCCGAAAGCCGCCCCACTACGTGCCCTCCCCGCTCATTTTCCAATCGGGCATTTCGAACCTCCCCAGCCAATCAGAAGATGTCTCTCCCTCCCCCGGTAGAAATTACACACAACCCCCTCCCCAGGCCCTTGTTTAGGGATTTTCAAGAGACTAAGTAGGCATTGGCGTGCGTTCTTGGGCGAAAGCGTGCTTAAGCCAACAGACGTTTTGAAAGGCCAGCTAATTGAGGGTGGTAGAGTTACATAAAATTCTTGAGATAGCAGTGTTGGAGGGTGGGCCGTTCGGTTTTACATAAGCAACGGGGTCTCTCGGCGCAGCGGCCAAGATGTGGTTCCACTATTTTCGCTTCCGGAACGGGTGGTGTTGTCATTTCGGGCCCTAGTCGCTTCTTACAGCAATTATCATACTTGGGCTGGGATTGGCGCAACTCATCCATCCGGGCACATCGGTCGACCGACAGAGAGAAACTGGGTTTGCCCCCCCTGCAACATATGACATGATATGCTAGAGTCTGTGATATTGTAGGCAGAGCCATCAAGTCAGAGGGGGGCGCGACCGTGGGAAAAAGGGTTAGGGTTTAGGATTCTCAACGCGAGTGATACCATGTGACCCCAGGAGGTTCTCGAGGGTCAAGGTTTGGAGCAACTGGTTAGCAGCGAACTGGGGAGGACACTTTGTGTGAGCGAGGTGTGTATGACGCCGTCGATCCTTCGTGTTTTCCGATCATCATGTGAGCGGTGGCCCGCGATGCGCCTTCTTACTATTATACATCTACCCCCTCCTGGTGCCAAATGTCATGGGATAGTAAGTTACAGGGAACTTCGATCACCCACGCATTCATTCATTCATTCGTTCGTTTGTTACATTCTTACACGGTTTTCCTTGAGGTTAGCTATGATGCCTCTTGAAGTTACTCTCCAGCCAATTCCACGCCTTATAATACTACGAGAGGGTAATCCCAAAGTACGGGGGATACCTGGCAGGGCATTTGGCCAACATTACTCGTGTGGGGGACTCACACCCGCTTACCAATATTTTTGCCATCAGTGACTGGAGGGATTTGGAAGGGGGCGGGGGTGTTTGAGGGTCCTCGGGGTGTCGTGTTCCTCGTCCGGATTTTTCTTCCCTCCCCAACCACCCCCTCTCCATCCTTGAGTTCTCTCTTCCTACCGTCTCTCCTGATGCCACCTGAGCCCACACCAACCACTGCCCTCGCACCTTGGACGGTCTCCTCCGCATCACGGGTTGGGCTAATGGCTTCCTCCTATTCGCCCTAGAGCCGAGGATTTTCTATCCGATCTCCTACCGTTAGGCAAAAAGCACCTCTCCGCCGGGCCACGCTGCCAGCCAGTGGGAGCCCACCGGGGGATATTTTCAGGCTACTGGGTACGGACAAGGATCGGGGAGGTCACCTGCTATGAGTTTACTTCTTCCGGTGACCCTTTTCCTGCCCGGTGTGCGTTTCCGACTCGGTTTGGGATACACTGGGTGGCAAGAATGTTGACCTACGTTGAAAAATCGTGGCCTGCGCAATTTACTGGACCCGATATGCGGTGCCATCATTCTGCACTATACTCGTACAAGGCCGTTGCAAACCGTCAGCAATTACGAGGCATCCCCCGTGCTTAAGCTCCGACACTGGGACTCGGGGTCAGTGTCAATACCCGTACTCCTCTAAAAGAAATTCCCTTGCTGGCAGTAATTCAGGTACTAAGTCGATTTCACAACCCACAAACTTGTCATAGCACTTCACTACTTGAAAGCAAAATGTTGGGAGAATTAAATATAGTATTTTGGATAAGTTGTAAATACACCGCACTTTCCCTTACCCTTCCCTTCCCACTAAGCTTCGATCTAGCTTACAATTGAGAGCAGTCTGTCCGATAACCCAAGTAATAAGGGAAACCCCTCCGTATCGAATCGATTATAGGTGCTGGCCGTGCCGGATTACAACCTCACCCCAGCACTATCTGCTTTGCATCGACTTGCCTTGTCCCCTCTTTGATCTGGGCTGGTAATATCAAAGTATCGAGATACAGTGCAATACCGGCGCACTCTACCGGACTGAATGATATCCGTACTACTCCAAACAGTCACAACACACGGTACTCGTCACGTGCAAGAAGTACCCAAGAAAGAAAGAGAGAAAGAAAAGAACAGGGAAGACTTCTATAATCGTTAGCACCACTACCACCATTACCGCTCCGAAAGATATACGATACTCCTTTCAGCACATCGGCCAGTTCCCAACCCCCCTCAACCCACCATTACAGCCAATATAAAAAATGGCCGCCCTCTATCCACAAGCACAAATCACAGTCGCAAACCCCTATTGTCCCGCAAATACTATTATTCCACCCCCACTCATACGCATCCACCAGTCCGACTCACACATTCAGAGTAGAACATAAATACTAGTAACGCCCGATCTTTTTTCCCAGAACACGCTTAGAAATAGTTTTTTCCTTTTTTTTTACCCCCTACATGCTACAACTCATTCGTTCATTCATTCCTCCAAACATATATCTACCGGCGCTTTGCATATCCAATACCACCATATTTGTGGCCCGGGTCTACACCCTATCTCCCAGCGCCCTCCGGACCGCCCATCTAATTACGTGATAGATTTGCCTCCAGTGCAGCGCTGCGGAGATACAAACCTCATGTCCCGGAACTTATCTCTTGTTCCCCTCCCCCCTCGCCCTCCCCCACTCTCTCTCCTTCAAGCTAGCAGATAGGATAGGGTGGGGAGGAGTAAATGTTAAGCTATCAACCTATCGGAGGCACCAGCACGGCTCAGGTTAATCCACCTGCTCATCCAATGAGCACCACCCAAGATACCCACTTCCTACCGGAGTAAAAAAAGAAATCCCCAAGAGACAAGGTAAGCTTGAAGTATTTTCCATCTTCAGAAGGGCTGCTCGTTTTCATGTGTTCTATCGCGCAGCACCGGTAATCACTCCATCCCAAGACCAGAGATTTCCCTCATTTTTTTTTTCTTTTCTTTTCTTCCGAGCCTACAGAGATTCCAACTTGATTTTCATTTCGTAAAACCAGTTTGCCACCCCCTATGAAATGAATAACAGTAACAGGATGGCCCGAAGTAGAAGATGCTTGTAGAGGAAAGGGAAGAAAACTAAAGCAAGGCTAGGGAAAGAGCAGAAGAAAAGAAAGATGAAGAGAAAACGAAAACAACCCAAGGAAAAACAGAATCAGTAATTGTGAGAACATCAATCGCAACGATCAGGGTGGGGACTCCAATCCTATCAGGTACCACATAATCTAGACCATCCCCCTCGCGGCGACAAATTTGTTAATCTCAAGTCCCACACTCCCTTCATCAGGTTTGAACTTCCGTACCACTCTGATTATCAGCCCCCCTTCCTATCCTTCCCACGCCATCCAACACCCCGCCGTTCCCCCCCCCCCTTTTTTCTCTCCCGTAGTCATTCGAAGAGTTGCCATCGTCGTGACCTCTATCAATGAGCTCCTTCATTACCGCTCTTGATAGTACACCCTCCGCATAATTGAAACGAACAGGTGTTGCAACGCTTCATAGTCCTCTTGTCCCTCTTGTTGCAAAGATCGCACTTTGCGGTAGCCACAGTGATTTGCGTAAAGTCGTCAGCAGAGCAGGGCAGGCAAGGCTTTGACTTGATCGGGGGCATCTTGCCCGTGTACTTGGCTGGGCCGTTTGGGTATGTAGGAGTGAATGGAATCGGGCGCTTTATGTAAACGGTGAGCGAGGATAGCAGAGTACAAGACAGGACGGCAGGTATTTACTAATCTTGCTGTGCTGCAATGCACTGCTGCCGCTGCCAGTGCGGCCAGAATTGGATGGAGGATGCGGAAGACTTGCTATTGGATTAAAGGAGATAGTAAGTTAGTCAGTCAAGCTGTAATCCGATGAATCGAGAGAGGGGTGCCTTGTTCTGTGCTCCATCCTTTTTTATTGGGGGGGTGTAAGAGAGAGAAAAAAGAAAAGAAATAAACCAGTATTTACCTTTACGAAACGAATGACACTTTGCAAACCTTTTTCCCAATACCACAAACCCGACGTCTTGGTTTCAGCGCGTTGAGGATTTGTGTGGACAGAGCGGACAAGAGATGGTGCTGCTGGAAGTGAGAATATATAGCTTGACGGGAGGGGGATCACTCTATCGTTTGCCATTGCCACACACACACACACACACACACACACACACACACCTTCTTACATCCCCTCCTACTCCTAAGTCTGTTCCCTCTACCAGGAGTAGAGAAACCCTTCACGAATAGTAAGTATAGAAGAAACACCTGGGACCTGCTCCAGTTGGGAAATCCACGACTCCCTATCCCTGCTAGTCAAAACACTCCAGTTCTTGAGAGAAAGGTAGGGCATGTAGAGGGATTCGCCTTGAGAATCCGCCAGAAACCTCTTTCTTGGTGCCAAACTTTCGGATGTAGTGAGAGACGCAGCGGATAGGTGGAGATCCATGGTCAGGCCATGTGAAATACGCTGTCATTAAATAATTAGCCTACTCCGACTATCTGGGACAAAGCCCACACCCTCGGTGACCAGGCGTTGATCCCCATGTGCCGGTGTAATCCCTTTCCAACCTAGAAAAGCTTCAAGTATTACGATACTTTAGTTCTTTCATTCTTCTCCATCTTCTCCCTCCGCTTCCTCTTCCCCTCCCACCTCCCACCTCCCTTTCTCCCCCTAAACCCCCCCCTCCCTCCCGACTCTCCCGACGCTTGTGGAGAGAAATCTTTCGGATTCCGGCATCTGAAACATCCTGTCGGTGAAATACTTCCACCGGAGATCCAAATAACGTGGGCACGGGGGAGAATGAATGGGATGTGCGGTTTATGCAGAAGGGTTGAATGGCCCATCTCAAAGGCGTGATGAACCGACGGGTTTGCGCTCCCATAACCCCTGCTCCAGCGGCCAAATAGGATGCTTTGATAAGGACAGCTCCAGCAATTGAAAAGTTCGGACCGATACATGAACTGGAGGCTCAATCGTGAACGTACAACCTCCTGTGGGGTAGTAAGGAAAGAAAAAAAACGGGTTGACGGATCACACAAAGAGGGAAAACAACAGCATTAGAGTAGAAACAAGTTCCCTTTAGCAACAAAAAACAGAGCCATTTGGTCGATTTAGTGAACAATTGAATTTAGCAGCTGACCACGACCAATTCTGAGTACGGCCTGCGGCAGACAGACTTTGGTTAAGGAGCAAACAACAAAGGGAACGGGTGCCCAAGCGAGCTTCGAATTGGGGGAGAGGCAAAATGCGGTGACCGCAGCGAGCGGAAGCACCTATCTCAGGAACTGTGAAGTACTTGTGAGCGAGTAGGAAAAGCCATTTGCGCAATTCAAGCTAAAATCCAATATTAGTTGGCCAGACTCTCCAACCATCAGTTCCAACCCAATCGTAGTCTCCCACAGCGATCCCTACACACAAAGGCGCTAATCACAAGCAGGTTGTTTCAGTCCATCGACCATAGAAGTTCAGACGAACCACTACCGTGAGGTTTTCTGCAATCCTATGCACCCACCCGTTCATGTGAGCTCAGCAATTCATACGACATGTGCAGGCCTGCTGGTCCATGTAGAAGGGCAAGGCGGAAGCCGCGGGATGTAGATAACCTATTGTTTGTAGAACGGACATTCGAGACCTTCGGGTGGGGCATAGCTTGCATGATCGCAATAGCGACATGGTAGAGTTTGACTACGAGCTCAAAATTGGCCAAGCGGAGAACATAGGGCGGGGTGGCAGCAGGAAAAAAAAAAAAAGAAATGGTGATACCTTGGTGGTGTGTCCCTCTGCATCTGTGTGGGGGCCTCCAGTGGACACAAAATTGACAATCCGAGTGGAAGAATAATATTTGACAGGACACACGAATATGCCGTGTTGAATTGAGACCCATTTCGTGGATCCGTCGGAATTGCCTGCATCATAACTAGGATTGTGGTTGTCGCGATCGACTGCTTTGAGGTCGCACTGCTAATAACCTCCCCATCAGGTCCAACCCATGACTGCCGGGAATCTCTGGGCCATGGGCTCAGCTTCTTGAGACTCGTGTCTACTCTAATCTTTCCAATGCCCAAACCCGATCGCGAATCCCCATGTAACACCAAATTCCTCTATAAGATGGCGACCCTTTAGTTAATAAGAAACCCCCTGGGCGCATCAAGTCCGTATCTTTTCCGAGTCTAGCGGGCACATAATACCGAGCCATAATTACCAGACGAGGTAAGATACCCCCGACCAGGCCATGTGTCACAGTTTCCTAGGGCATCGGTTGCACCCATGGTCACGAGGAGCACTGACATTCGGGGCCCGGAGAGTAACGAGTGAGCATCCATGAATGGCATCCTATCAAGGCCCCAAACCTCGACTGAGCAGCCTGAGTAATAGCATCTGTGATCGAGACTCCCCACTCTGCTTAACAAAACCTTAGGACAAGTAGTATCTGGGGCCCTCTCCTTATTTCTCAAAGCCGGGCACCCACTCCGGTTCATCTTACCCATCCCCAAATTAGTCGCCGGGTTTATACTCGTGATACGGAACACCTATTAGGAACGTGCGGGGTATATTTCTCAGTGGCGGCACCCCCCCCCGCGCCCCTTCCAACATCTCGACTTATGCCGGGCCCTATTAAACTTTATTTCGTACTTCCACCAAATAGCGGATCTAGCCGCTGTCTTGGGTTGATATCTCAGCTCATCAACTTGGCGGCAGCCCCGAGCATGGAGCATAGCAGGATGAGACCTGCGACTGGAAGCACCAATGACTCGAATGTCGGTTTTCGAGATCTGAGACTTTATACCCCCATGAAAGGCACAGACAAGAAGTGGGCGAACCAATTCCATAGGCCCAAATTCGTAGCAAACCCGATATAATTCCAATGATTGTGTTTCAGACCAGCAACACAGCATCCGCTTAGGATCGCAAATACAATCTCCCGAAGTTTCCTAAATCGAGAATACCTGATGGAGACACAATCCCCTTCGACGGTTCGGCGACGTTAAGCCCTTCGCGTATATCACCTTTTAGCTTCTGGTTCTGTGAATACCCCAGCCCAGGCTTCCTAAACACCTACCACGTGATTTGCTACTGTGTTCATTTCAGCGCTGAATGGTGGGCAGTACGACACAACAAGCATCCTTCCACCCTACTTCCCCTGCTGCACGAACCCAAAGTCTCTCTGCAGGCTCCCAGGATTTGGCACGCATCGGACTGAACCCAAAGCAGCCAACCGATTGGGCGAAGTTAGCCCCCGAGTGAGATAGCATGATGGTAAATGAACTTGTTAGAGCACCCTTTATAGCAACACCGTCAGCCCGCACGTTAAGGTAACCCTAAACTTAAACTGCTAGTAGCAATCAGTTGTCTGTGGTTTCGTTCTTCCCCCATGATTTCTTACATGTACTGTACATATCTAATCAGACTTTATCCCACGTGGCGCTCGTACAGGACTCGAGTAGACGAAGCTCTCATCGAATTCTCTGGATTTAAATCAGATAAATCTTTCACAAGTAATTCCAAAGTGAAAGGTAGCTCTGAAGAAGAAATTCAGTTACACTGCACGAATTTTGATGTATTAGCCAAGCCCTGCTGCCGTAACACATGCACCAGCTCTGCATGACCAGATCCTCGCAACTTTTGGCTTGTCCAAGTCAGCCCGGGAACCGCCGGAAAGGGCTAGGGTTGGTGATTATTCATATTCGCTTTAATTCCGTTGAGCCAGCTTAATACTAGAGGGATAGGCGGGGACCAGGATTTATGTATGAACTTCCATCAGCAGGAGCGACAACATTCAAGACCCTAAGGAGCAGGGATCCCAGCTTCCCTTCTTGAGGCAAGCCCGTATAGTCAACTGGCGCCCGTGTGCGAGTAATCTGGTGAAGCTCATTTTCCCGTTACGAGGTCAAGAGAAAGTGTTGCTCAAGATTTTCCACAAAGCAGCCCATCTCGGTGGTTATTTCCCTTAAATCTGTGGCAAAGGTCTCGGAGAAACCCCCCAACGTTACGGCAAATATTTATGAAAACCTTACTACTCAACTCGAGAAGGTCATTCACCACTCAGACAAGGCGGCGTGCTGAGCCACACTGTCTTTCGACCCTTAGGGTGAAAACGAGCTTCACCAGGTTATGCTGTAAGGCCTTGAGTACCAAATGCCCCCGACGCGGGCCGTGAAGTGGTTGGCCAATGTGAACAATGGTCCTGCTGGTAAGGAACCAGCATCCACTTGTGTCCTTCTGGCTGGCCTTCAAGAAGGATGGCGAATAAATTTTACCCAGAGGGGTACCGGTACGTTAGTCCACGGAACCCCTCCCTTTCATAAAGAACCAGCCTCGGTGGCTTACGAAACTCTTGGGAAAGTAGCCTACTTAAAACCAGTCCCCCGACAGGAAAGTGAAACAACCCCTAATGTGCATCATCGCAAACGGACTACCGGTAAACTGAGATCTCGAGGTAGTAAGTAATCCCAGGCAACCTTAGCGTATTTGGCAAACTGTAACGCTTAACACGGTAAGGTATTCCTTTCAATCGAAACAAAGTTCAGCTAAATAAAAGTGTTCCGTATCCTAGCCACAATGTCTATCCATCCTCAGCTCCACTGCCATAGTAATACGAAGGTTCGCGCGATTACCGGCGGGTCAGAATCGGGTGCTAGATACCATGACCCGAGGCAATAAGTCCGTCTCTACCGGCAACACCAGCGACAATGCTAGCCGGCATTTGACCGACCTGCGGGAAACCTCCCCCAAGAGCACAAGTAGGATGGCGATACCCAAAAAGGATATCTGAATCCATGATGCTTAAACGTCGTTAAATGCTCAGTGCTATTAGCCTCGTTTTCTCGACAACCCTGTAGGTGCCACGGACTAGACCAGATCCTGGATCCTGACTAACCCTGGGTTCAGCCAACTCGTTCATCGAGGTAACGATAAGGAAAACGTTTCGGTGGATTTAGTTTGTTATCTAGTGAACTATACAACCGAACGCTATAAAAAAAAAAGTCCCTGAATCCCTAAACAATGAGCATCAAAAACAGAAACCCCAAGCGACTCGTCCGGACAAAGAAAAAAGACCACTTGTGACCAGAACTCCTCCGCACATAATCCTAGACCAACCTATCGTGGCACTTCCGGGCGTAATTTCTCAGTCACCGAGGAAGCCTAGAACGGCGAAGGTCTATCCATTTGACTAATAGCCCCAAGTCTCGGAGTTCGCTATCAGTAAGCCGATCCTCAAAATCCCAGATATTTGGGAGCACCAGACAGGTAAGTGTAGGAAAAAAAGAAGAATAAGGGGCAACTTGGAGAGTCAGTATCGGGAGGGAATGGGTAGGTTATAGAGCAAGCAAAGCTTAGCTCATAAGTGTCACGTGTCACCTACGTAGAACCCCCTACAATGCATCGCCGTTCCCCTGGTCCATATATATGATACCGATAACGACAACTTCTAGGAGAAGTACCGGTATGAGTCTACACCGCCGTACCCACATCTCCACCCCAAGCATGAAGCAACAATCCAGAGAACGCTTCCAGTCCCCTGTCCATACTTGTAGGAAGCACCGGTCTGAAGCGAAAAACGCAGAGTCTTGAATACCGTAAGCCAAATCATCGGACCTATCCACCGCCAGGCGAAGCCCCTACCCTATCTAGGCCCCTCCAATTGAGACTGGGCCCGGCAGAAGACGTACCCATCTATGATATCATAGCTGTGTTTGTGAATCGAGAACGGCTCGGGAGGCATAGGGCAAGAAGCTACCGTGCATGCCGACAGAAGACTCTCAAAAGAGCTGCTATCGTCAACCGGAGCGAATGTCTGTAAGCTCTAAAACCACACTGCAATCATTCCCGGCGCAAATCTCCAGAAACAGGACCTAGGACACAAATGGGGGTGAAGGTACCCCAAATATGTGTGAACGGCATCACTGTCTCATTAGCCCTCTCCCATGGGCACAGTACGGTAGCCCCCTCCCAGCACACCCACAGCAGCCTCTGAGTGTTCATTAATCATCACTCGTTTACCTTGCCCGCACCCCGTTGAATACTATTTCTGCCCCAGCACGCGCCCCGACGAAGCTTCTACAGGAACGCCAGAGATATTAGTGCGCCAGTTCTGACACACACGCAGCCCTTTTCTCACTCCTAGCCGAGAGTGCCGGAGAACGAGAAAAGGAAGGAGACGTTTACCATCCATAGAAAACATCTTTGCAGTGACAAACATCCACAGACTACCAAATCACACCTGCAGACTCCGAAAAGGTTATATGTGCGCTTACGCTAGAGGTGCAACTACCGTATACCGCTACACCACAACACCGACCGTAACATACAAGTACGGTAGTTGGATCCGGACTAGGGAGGTGCAGACGGGCAAAACCAGCAGCCATATCTTGAGAAACTGAATATACTAACATTGATCTCACGATATTTGCTGACAACCCCATACCGTTGCTACTGTTCCCGACTGCCCCCGATAAGTATTGTACTCGAGTACTCGTACTTTACTGCGGATCTAGGCACGTTGCGTGGTAGTGTCGCATGGCGCAGTGCATCGCGTTCTCGTTACCACGACGGCACTGAGTGGGAAAAAGGGGGGTGGATTCAGTGTTATTGGGGACAAAGCATCCAGCACTAGCAAAGAATCCTAGATCAATTCTACGTTTACAGTACCGGTACCACTTTTTCTTCCATCCGCGTCGAGCCTCCCTGTCCTTTCCTTTCCTATTCGGACAGGGTGCTGGCACATCAAACTACCGGTAAGGGGCCTCATATACCCGGGGAATGATGCCAGAGAGGGTAAAAAAAGCTTTGACATCTTGAACCCCTGTCCATCTCATCACCAACGTCCATACTGGAGTACCCGAGTACTCGAGTACATGTGTTCCCTCCGGGCATACCGATGCATCAAGCACCCGGTCTGGTATCGCATAAGTAGGGGACAGGGGATATAAGCTCGAGTGATCCCACATGACACTCTTCTCTCAGACGAATTGCACTAATTTTCCGTTTGTTATACGGGCAACTTCTGGCACGACATTAGCACCGAGAAGAGCATGCCGGTAGATGCTCCTTGATTTGTGGCGATTTCCTCAATGTCGTGCAGACCAATAGAATCACTTGGATGATGGCTCTGGTTAAGAGACGCTGGCTCTCCCTCGGGGATTTGATATACGGTAGTGTCCGTGTCCTCGGTTTAGATTATGGGGATTTGAGTCTATCGATACAAGTATATTCACGCGCAAGTACCTCCAACACAATACGCCCAGGGTGTTGGTCCTGGTGGAGGCTGGTCTGAAACGGATAATTATGTTAGTCAATATGCAAAGGGGATTTTACCCATAATAATAGGCTTGAGGATTCAATTCTCATCCCTGGATTTCATGGGGGTGCGGAAGGGACCCACATATCGCATCTGCACAGTATCAACATCTCAGAAATCTATTGGTTGGTTAGGTTGGTCTATGCCGTAAACAGGTGATAGGAGCAACCCCCATCGATTCCCGCCAAGAAACATTGGCAAATGCGGGCCTCGCTACCAAACCTTCTCGTTACCCGAGTAAGGATTGTATAGGGTAGCAGATTACTCTCTAATACGGTAATCCACTGGCGAGATATCAAGAATTTATGGCAGTGCCTCCGGTATCTGTCTTTAATTGAATGAAGGTCTACCGTATTGGTTAACGGCTCCCTCTTTCTCGCGGGAGAGGTTCATCCTCGGGATCGACAGGGGGAGGAAATCAATCGAGTTCATCCTTATGATAATTGGGACAAAAGGGGGCGCGAACAACGGCTTTAACCATTTTTGGAGCATGGGAGTTACCGGTATTCCATTTGTGGGCGGCAGGTTAGGGCGAGATCCGCGATTGGATCGGTTACTGTAGCACTTGTTGGAATGGGGGGAGGCAGGTATGATACCGTAGGGAGACACCCGGAAAGCCATCACTGGTGCTTTCGCGCCGTGCGCAGATTATGATGCCCTGATTTAATACAGTAATGTAATGAACCGCACCGCTTAGGGTTTGGACCCTTTCAGCTTTTCCCTCTGCGGGATCTAAGGCCATTGGACTGAGAAGGAGAGAGAGAGAGAGTGACAGCCCACCGCGTCCTGCTTCGAACGCAGAAAGAGATGTTCCCCTCATCACCGGCAACTTCACTCTTTTGATTTTTTTTATTGTATCTCTGGGGAACAATTTGGACTAAACGCGTCCTTTGTTAATCGAGGGAGGAAACGAACGACCTTTCTCTTCTTTCCTCTCTTCTAGAAGGGCTTCAACGCATGCATTTCTCACGATCGTTCATTGGTTTTGTTCTTGTTTTTTTCCGTGAACCCCGTTTTTTGGCTGGAATTGGTTCATTCTTTTGAAATTGTCTTGCCCATTGGTTGATAAGTTAACCAATTGAGACCCCGAGCATGAAGCTCGGGACTGTATCCTTTCTCGTGGCAGCGATTGCTATCTTTTCAGTCGGCATTGAGGTTGAGGCGGCGGGTAATGATAAGCCGAGTGGTTTGAATCCGATCAGTTACCCCCTGGGTGGGAATGTGAATGCGGGGAGCTCGGTGACGATAACATGGCAGGTGTGTGGATTGCCGTCTCCCGAGTCTGCTCTCCTCCTTAAATTGGCTTACTGATCTTCTGCCCCAGCCAAGTACCCCGGGGACCGTCACGATACACGCACTGAAGGGTCCTCCGGACAATCTGAATGATCTTGGTCCTATAGCGGGTCAGTGAAATCGTTGACCGGAATGGGTACCCCTTTGGCGGTGTGAAGTCTAACAGGTCTTAGCCAAAATTGACAATTCGGGATCTTTTGTTTGGAATGTTCCAAAGACTTTTGAAGATTCGGCAACGATGGATGCCGGTAACAAGTACGGACTCAAGATTATAGACGATGCGACCGGGAAATTCGAGTACAGTCCACCGTTTGACATGACTGTTCCTGGATCGACTTTTGGCGATAAGGCAGCAGGTGCCAAGACGAGTGCCGAAGCTCCTACTGCGACCGCCGCTAAGGAAGGTGCATCTACCGCTGCTCTAACCACTGCTCCTGCCTCCATCTCCGCATCTGCCGCACAGGAAACGTCGGAAGTCGAATCTGAGACCGCCGAACCGACGGGATCCTCCTCCGCAGGCGGAATCCTGGGCGGTGGCGGCAGTTTCAACCTCAAAAAGTTGCCCGACCTCGGTTTAATATTTGCCGCATCCGGCGCTGGCGTCGCAGGACTCATAATCATAATTGTGATAGCTGTTGTCTGGGCGAGGGTCCGCAGTGACAGGAAGAAAGCAGGATACTACAATCCGAAATCCTTCCGAGACAGGCGTTCGCACCTGGAAGCTGAAACCCCGATCGTAAGAGCTTACCACAGACGTCTGTCTTCAACGTCATCCTTCGGGGATGGTGCTCGGCCTTCGGAGGTATTCTCGATGCATAACCGCTCGCCATCGCCACCACCGCCGATGCCCGCCGCTCCGCCACAGCTTCGGAACCCCCCACCGCGACTCGGTCCAACGTTGGTCTCTCCCGGACCATCCCCGCCGCCAGGGCCGCAGACCAGACAGATTCCACTCTCACCACCGCCCCCAATCTCCCCATTGCCAACCGCACTCGTGACACCTCGGAACCCATCATACCCCACCGACTTCCCGTTCCCGAGTCAGCCCCGTGCGCCCTACGCTCCACGAGTGTACACACCCGTAGGAGCAAACTTTGAAACCCATGCCTTATAGGAATTTGGGGTGACCGGCTCTTCGTTATCCAGGGATTTGAGCCAGTCACCCCCACCACCATCGTACGAGGCAGTAGAAAGAGAGAAGGATAAGCGTGCAGGGGCGAGATCTTCGAATTGGAGTCTATTGAGTTATTATGATTATTACTTTCAATGAGCAGATCGAGACCTCGCCGCCCCCCGGCCGGACGCGGACGGACGTGGATGGACGCAGGATAGATTGATAAAATAATGTTTGACAGGGGGTTTGTATTTATACAGTATCATACTTACTGTTGCACATGCATACACGCGTACAGTCAGACACATACAGCATTGACGCTTTGTACGTTCTCGTTTTTTTTACCATTTTATCTTTTTCGAAAGGGAGGGGGGAAATATTGGTGTCGGGGCGTTTTGTCGTTCATTCTCCCGTTCTCTCATATCATCATCACCATCGTCGTCATGAGCATAGTCGTGGAACAAAAAACCAGGGTGTTCTTGCTTTATTCCCTTTTGCCCCCCTTTCTTTCCTTTGCAGCGGAATCACCGACCAAGTGCTTGATGTTGTGTGGTCTCTTTTCTCCCCGTTCTTTTTTTTTCCCCTCTTCTTTTCTATCTCTTCTGGTTCGCTGGTTTGCACGGGCATTTTTTGCTCCACTATTCGTTTCCCGCCTTACCTCGGGCGGGCGGCAGGTGGATATGATCAATAGTGGTATCATAGTAATCATTAATAAGTCGGTGGGGAATTTGGTCCCCTGGATCTCCCTCAACACCATGGTTACACCATCGCGAATCTTAACTACCGTGGGCCCATGATTCTGAGGCTGTGCGGTGATCGTTATACAGTAAATTTATATCGTCCTCGTTCTATGAATTTCTGATTGCAGTGGCTGCCTACCTGTAACCGTAGCCCGACTAAAGTTAATGCTCCGTTCACCTCTCAGAGTTTTCGTTTATAGTTTTATTCTGTTTTTCATTCTTACCGGGGAATCCCGGGATGGTTAAATACAGCCGACAACAGATGAAGAAGATGGAAAGAAAGAAAGAGAAAGAATTGTCATGATCCCAACCCTAGCAGCACATCGTAAGAAATAAAACGGATCCATGCCCCAGCAACCTTCCCCTCACCGCCACTCAAGCCACATAATAAGCAGCGCTCTCCCCCATCCCCCCACTAATTAGCATACGAGCTACCTTCCTCCTCCGGTTTATACTCCGTCGAGTGCACCACCCCCGCCTCGGATCCTCCCCCACTAACAGGCTTATACCCAGAACTCCCACTCAACCCCATAAGTCCGATCCCCGCGCCGTCGCTAGTGGGTGTATACGCATGTCTGGACCTCTTCTGCCTGACATTGTACGCGAGCCAAAAAGAGGCCGCATGAAGTATCCAACTCAGCACCGAGAAGGCGATGAGGACCTTGTAAAGGTGACAGACGGCGGTGTAGTCCCCGAAGGTTTCGCTCGAGCACTCTCGCACTGTTGGGCTCCTCAAGGCGCGTGCCAGGAAGCCGAACGCGAAGCCCCAGGAGATGGCGAGGAGGATGTCGGTTACTATGACTAGTGTTGGCGGGAGGGAGCGGCAGCAGAGGAGGATGAAGGATATGAGGATGTTTAACATTGTTATGGTGCCCTGTTGGGGGTTGCCGGTTAGCGGGGGAGTGGGGTGGTAGAGGTGGGAGGTATCATACTATCACGTCCAAAGCGACGAATTCGTATGGAATTTCTAAATCTTCTTTCTTCAAGTGGTATAAGAAAAACCCGGTGATCCCGAGGATCAGCAATGCCGAGATGAGTTGTAATATGCGTAGAGTTATCAGCCAGCCCTTTGGCCATTGAGATGGTTGTTTTCTGAAAACCATTGTGTAATTTTTTTTTTTTTTCCTTCTCCCAACTCGCGTTGTAGAAGAATGCGAAAGAGAGAGAACAAGAGGAGCGGAAATTATAAGTTTCGAAGCAAGGGAGAGCAAAACGAAGGGCTCCAACCCCGCCCACGGTCCATAAGTTATCCCTACAGTAACCACTCTCCTCAAGAGCCGAAAGGATGGAGAGGAGTTACCGCATTATCACAGAAAAAAGCAAAATTCCCCGCCCCCCCTCCCTCCAACCGTTGGAGGGCTGAGTTGAGCTTGAGCGATTGACGGCAATCGTAGGTGCGAATCACAAGCATCTTATTTTCACGTTTAGTTGTAGGAAAAAAAAAATAGACTTTCCCCCACAAACTTAGCAAGCAAGTAGGATCCTTACGATTCCCCCTCCTCTGCCCCCCCCCGTACAGCTGAGTAGTCGCACGAGGAATAAATGCCCAGGAATGTATGGATGCGGGAAGGTTAGGCAGGTAGCTAACTTGGCCAGCTGGCCAACGAGCGAATGTGCATTAAAAGAATGGAGGGGAGGGGCAGGGAAAATCGGGCGAGATGGGGAGTGCGATTTATAATCGCAAAGACGTGCCCGGGGGTAAGTTTATGTAATGTCTGGGGGGTAATGCTGGAATCTCGGGACGTGAAATACACCGAGTCTTAGTAAGGCTGAAGTTATCATACTATCATCAGCGTGCCCGCTCAAACAAAACATGGTTAAGAGCTGGGTATTTTGAGGACCACTTGCGCGTAGCCGTATTCCCGAGGTGCGGGTATCCCCCGCGACGACAGGACTTTAGCGGCAGGAGCAGTGCCAGGAATCTGGTAAGTTAAGGTATCATACTTGTCTCGGGAAACAAGTATGATACTATATTGTATAGTGTCGGTATCGGTATGATACAGGACGACAGGGAGGGTAAATTTGGTATGGCGTTTAGATAAGCATAGGGTAGACTTAGATGTAGTACTATCATGTCGACATTTCTTCAATCCCTGTCCTCAGGTACTTGTACTGTACGGGTACCTCTCGCATGGGACGGGTAGCCTACCGTACAAGGGGAGAGATGCTTCCGTGTACAGTCGTGTCCGGAAAGTCTTCGCACCCCTCCATAGCAACGGATACCACCTAAGACCCCACCCTACAACATTTTCCAATAAATCTAAAAGTATGTAAATAAAATAATAAAATTTATATTTATATTATTGACTAGCGTGAGTAGAAATATCTATAATAATAAAGCTAAAATATTATTGGTTTGTACTACCTTACACCAGAGCTGAAATCAGTGAAATTTATTAAGAGACTTCAACAAAAAACTTTAGACTAGACAACTGGAACTCAAAACTCGATAAGCAAGAACTTAGGAACAAAGATATAAGTCATAGTACTCAAGATATAGGAGATTATTTTGTGCTAAACTACATATTGTATAAATAGCAAGGTTGTTATTAATATACAAGTTTAATTACATCAATTGAAATAGTATAAAAGAAGAATTAAATATAAAAGTCTTCTTATTTAGGACTCTAAAATTACTTTTATAGTAAATAATACCTTCTAAAGATTGTACAGAAGTTATTTGGAGGTTATTTAGTACTATTGTATGCACAAGAATCAAAATTCAAACAGGTTATTAGATATTTTTAAAAAAACTAATAAGCTTGTAGTTTGTGATCTATAATAGACAACTGAAACATTGATTTAAAAATATTTTATACTATAGGTTAGATCTACCACTAGATAGTGATTATTTTGATGGTAGAAAAATATATTAAAAATATTTATACAATAGTAGTATACTCCAAAGAAGGTCTTTTCATATTCATATTTATTATGTATCAATTTTGACTACTAGTAGAGGAGAACACTCCCAATTCCTATAAGACTTGTGCACCACATACTTATATATCTTTAAAAGTTATGGCTTACTCTCTATCATTAATTAATACATGTTCTTCTATAAAGGTAGAGAAACTACATACCTGATATTTTCACTAAAATACCTATGTGGAAAAATCTCAACTCATTAATTCATTTTTGATGGACACTTTATTTATATATTATATCCTGATTCATGATTGCCCAAATATCACATACATTTAATAGTGAATTACTTTCAGAGTAGGTTATAAAGATAAAAAATATTCTACAAAGTCTGTTTTAAGTAACTACATTTCGGTCAGTATTTAAACACAATAGTCTGTAAACAGTATTTAATAACAAAACTTTATCATAATTTTCAAAGATAGTCTTTACAGCTTATATTTCACTATGGCTTTGAATTAATTCTATTGTTTTATTTATTTGTGGTCATTGTGTTCATTGATGTTCACTTGGTTGTATTGGTTAGGAGTGCAAAGACTTTCTGGACACAACTGTACAGTAAGATAGGCGAGGGAGCAGGTAAGGGAAAAAATGCATAGAAAGTGGGTGGCGTGGGAGTACCCCCTCTATTACAATTACAGGCCACCATACAAATTGTACTGGAACTTCATGGTTCTCCCAAAGTTTCAGGCTGGCTGGATACATCAAATACATGCACATAAGAGCTACCTGAATGCCCAGATAGACTGGTTGAATCAAGACCAGGACCTGATGTGTGGGTATTGTTGGGGGAGCTTGGAGACATTCCAGCACACTATCCAGCGCTTGGCATTGGTCGAGGCATGAAAGGGGAAAGACACAGAGACCTTCAACTTGGCAGGCAACTCGGTATTGTGGAAGAGTAGGAAGATAGATATGAAATTGATAGGGGACTTTGCCCAGTATGTGTTATAAAACAGGATAAATTTTCTGGTTAAGTGAGGAGTTTTTCCTTTTATATAAGCAGCTGATTTGGCCTCATAAACGTTATGAATTTGTTTCATTTATGAGAGGATTGAGTTGATTTTATATCGTTTGTTTATTGGGTTTTGAGAGTAGATGTTTCCTTTGTTATGTAAGGTTTTTAGGCCATATCTTAGGATACTTGCCATGGATTTTCCTGTAGAATAACTATAAATAAACTGAGGATTTAACAAAAGAAATCCATGTCCAGTAAGATGGAGATTAAGTTATAAACAAACTAAACTATAAAGTAACCAAACTACCCTTATTAGCA
Source organism: Tuber magnatum (assembly GCA_003182015.1). Taxonomy (NCBI): domain Eukaryota; kingdom Fungi; phylum Ascomycota; class Pezizomycetes; order Pezizales; family Tuberaceae; genus Tuber; species Tuber magnatum. The sequence goes on along the minus strand of PYWC01000018.1, from coordinate 2,407,538 downwards.
AAAAAATAGACTGGTGCCCTAAGTGCCTACAATATCTGGTGTACGGGGTACACATAACGTTAATTGGAACTTAGAATATGATGTCAGATCTTATTGGCATCCAGGTACAATAGGGTTGACACAGAATTCTCAAGGTGCAATCAGGCCCAATACTGTATTGTAAGAGCACAACTAGGGGCAACACTATATTGTCAGAATGCAAACTGGTGTAATGAGTAGGATCTGTGCAGGGTTAAGGACAGACAGTCCAAGGCATACCACAATAGACAGGACGAGAGAAGGGTACAGGTATACAAACAATAACATGTTTATATCAAGGCTTCAGAGAATCAAGAACAGTGTCTCGGAGTTCAGGGTCAGGGCTCATGGGTTCAAGTGATGCAAAGAAGAAACAAAAATGTAACTGCGAAGTATAGGTGTAGACAGGAAATTACTAGGTTGCATAAGGAAAGTAAATCTCAGAGAAGTACACCCTTTTAGATAACAAAGGAAAATCCTCCGCTGATAAATCTCAACACCCCTAACTCTTTTCTCCTATATAGCTGAGATCTTCTATCAGTTGCCATGAGGTTCCATTATACAAGACGTGAGCTAAATAACCCTTTCTATTATGACACAACCGTTCCAACCTACATCTTCATATATGCAACCAATACTCCAATGCAGTTGGGCACCTGCCAGGTGGCCATGACAATTACAGAATTCAGAGTTGTTGTTGAGCTGTTTTAATTTACTAACTAATATTCTTAAGCTATAAAACATCATTTATGGAAAGGACATTACTGAAATCAAGCAAGAAGAATATAAGAAGTAAGGTATAGTAAGAACTATAAAGAGTTTTATATATTATAACAGGGAAAATCAAAATACAGGTTTAAAAAATCTAGCATTTAAAAGTTATTATAGTAGTATAACGTGTTCAGACCAGGGTCCTAGTCACATAGCAGTACAATAGGACTAATAGCCAGTTCTACTTCTATTTCGCATTGCTCATAGTGGGGAAAAGCAAGTGCAATGCAAAAGCAAGTGCAATGCAACATAAAAGCAAGTGCAATGCAATACAAAAGCAAGTGCAATACAATACAACACAATAAATTTTTTAATTTTTTACTGAATTGATGTACATAATACAAGTTATCAAACATATATCTATATCTCTAGATGAGTTATCTGGCCTCAATTGAAGCTTATAAAATCAGCATTTCTGGTAATAGATTTATCTGATATACATGAAGAATCAGAATCAGATTCACAAGCAGGATCGTTATCATCACTCTCAATAATACCAGCTCTGCCATCATTTGTCATTTGTGGTCTACATTCCTTATCAACTGGTTGTCCTTGAATATATATTTCCACATCTATTTGTTGATCATTATCTTCTAATTGTGGATTATTTACATTAAAATTAATAACAAAAAAACTAAAAAAAAGTAACCATTGAGCTGCATTCCAATGTGTTGCACTTGCTTTTGTGTTGTGTTGCACTTACTTTTATATTGCATTGCACTTGCTTTTACATTGCATTGCACTTGCTTTTATGTTGTATTGCACTTGCTTTTATGTTGCATTGCACTTGCTTTTACATTGTATTGCACTTGTTTTTATGTTGCATTGCACTTGCTTTTGCATTGCACTTCCTTTTCCTGACTATGAGCAATGTGAAATAGGAGAGGAACCAGCTATTACAGACTTCTTGATTAAACGAAGTAAGTACTGCTAACTGAAGGGGTTTTCGAGAGTGTGTAATAGGAAAGTAAAGAAGTAATCATGCAACCAAGTATAGTAGAGATACTGGCAGTTGAAGTCTGCTGGTTCCATCGTGGAAGTCAGCAGTCTTTAAACACAACTTATTGCGTATATCTAGTATAAGCGATTGTTACGATCTGGCTAGAGGAGTACTAGCCAGATAACGGAAGCAAGAAACAGGTTTTACACATGAACTTATTAGAGGTCATGAGATTAAGTAATGGTGTAACTTGTTCACATCTAGGGTGTTAATTACACTTCGAGTACGATAGAAACAGGTGGCCTGGTTGCTGTGCAAGAGGCAAGAGCTGTGTAAACTAAAAGAGGCTTAGAAAGGGTATAATTGTAATGTGTTCAGGCCAAGCCCTAGTCATGTAGCGGTATGATAGCAGCAGATGGCTTCTTGATCAAAAAGAAGCGAGCACTGCTTTCTAAAGGAGTCTTCGAATGGGGTGTAATAGGAGATCAAAGAAGTAACCGTTCAACCAAGTATATTAAGAATACTGTCTGTCGAAGTCTGCTGTTTCCATCGTGGAAATCAGTGGTCGTTAAATACAGCATATCACTTATCTCCAGTATGAGCGATATTTCAACTTTGTATGTATCAACAGATAGTAGACGAAACAATACAAGTATCAAGCAATACTGTGAAACTAAACATAAAACCATGTGTGTATCAACTGATATCACATGAAACAATAGAAGTATCAAGCGATACTTGTGAAACTAAACATAAAACCATGTGTGTATCAACTGATATCACACGAAACAATACAAGTATCAAGGGTTACTCGTGAAACCCAACATAAAACTATGTGTGTATCAACTGATATCACACGAAACAATAGAAGTATCAAGTGATACTCATGAAGCCCAACATAAACTAACCTAGTACCCGTACCGGTTACACTCCCAAATTAAAATAACAATTTCACCAAATAAAATAACCTAATGAAATCCTAATAGATGGTAAATCCGCTATTCTCCTGAAAGTTCGCATAGGACCTATCCTCATCATCATCGCTATCCTGCAACCTTCTCATGTTGTCCTGCAACATCCATTCCGCCCCTTCTGGCCACTTTTCCAAGCACTCCCAGCAGGGTGCCTCGCACACAAAGGAACCAGATTCTTTGTAGTGTGGTAAATCGGTATAATTTCAGACCGTTCAGTCCTCCCAGTCCTCCGTCTTGATATCGATTCATCTGCAATCATAGCAGTAATTAACGTAAAATATCTTCTAGTATGTGTCTAGCGCAATGGTTCTATTGCGTAGTAGTTCTCCGACGATGATGTGTCATCCTTTGATGCCTATTTCTTCATAGGTTGATGTTTCTTAGTTTTCTTTTTAAAGGACGAAAAGGTTTGTAAGAGTAGTGTGTCTTGTAAGGGCTTTCTTTCAGTCTGTCGGTTTGATAGTAAGGTTTTTCCTTTCGGAGGAGTCTGAGGGATGGTGGGGGGTATTTATGTCTTGGTGTTGGCCTCGCTTAGGTGTTGACCTCGCTTAGGTGTTTAGGGGAAGGTGGGTGGTGCTTAATTTTGGTTTCTTTCGTTTCCACACAGCTATCACATTTTTCTGTACTCAGGTAATATCCACTTCCAAAGCGGAATATGGCAGACATTGTTTCACCCCACATCCGTCCCATTGACTCAGTTGTTATTTCTAGGCATTTGTTGCAAATATGTATGAATAGTCGGTGTGTAAGGTATCATCTAGGGATAATTTCATGGTTCACCAACAGTCCCATTAGCTGATGGTGCAGTCTTGATGGTACTTGCTCATAGTTTGACATCGTAAGGCTGTTGGATGGTGTATTACTTTCCTTTTTATTTCCAGTACTCAGCTTTGGGGGGCCGAGCTAGGTATGCTGCTTTATCTTCCATGACCCCATTCTCGTCTTCACTACTTTCAAAATCACTATCAAAATGAGCTGCCCAAAACCTGTCTTGTATTCTTTGATCTGTATCTGGGTGGAGGTGTTGGATTTCCGGTAGGGTTGGGCTCCAAGCCACGGTTATGTAGTTTATTGTAGGGGGTAGCTTATCCTCTGGTTTGTTGTCTTCCCACCATTGGTTTACTGGTTCTATTGCATTTCCTAGCCCTTCAAGGGGTTCCCAGCTATTTTCCGTTTCTGGGTATCCCACCCATTTCACTAGAAATTGGTCGTGATCGTATCGTTATTTGTGGTCTTGTGTGGCGTCCACTTCCCATTCTGGTTTCTCGTTAACCACGATTGGAGGTGGCTTTCTGTGGCTTCTTCCAGGAAAGGAGGTATTGTTATTAGGAAGATATCGTTGCACCGTGGATACGTGGAATGTCACTTGTCGATTTCTGTACATTCTGCTGTCCACTTCCACTGTGTAATTTTGCGTATGTTCATCATATTCAATTATTTTGAATGGTCCTTGCCAGCGCCATTACAATTTCTTGCTTTGTCCTGATTCTGTTGTGAAAAGGCTTCCACAAACCAATAACAGGTTACCTTTCCCTATCGGTGTGTGGTGTTTGTGTCGTATGGCTGCTGTTGTCATACTCCGGAATCGCGCTAGCTTGATCGCATTGAAAGCTGTGTTTCAGATTGCTTGGTGTCTGTTTAACAATTTGTTGGCTGCTGGAACTATGGAATTCTTGAAATTCACTAGGGGAAGTAGCAGGTAATTTTTTCCCTAAATTGCTTTGTATAGAGATATACCAAGAGTTTCGGACCATCCAGTATTTAGGTATATGGCCGTTTCAGGTATGGCATCAAACCAATTGTCCTGTCTTGCATTGACTAGGTTCTGAAGAGCTGTTTTCAATTCCCGGATTTTTCTTTTGACCTGTCAGTTCGCTTCATGGTGGCCTGGTGCTGCTTTGATGTATTCAATTCCTGGTGATCGACATTGTTGTCTCCATACATGTGACTCAAATTGTGGGTTTGCATCGCTTACTATTGTTGTCGGATAGCCGTGAGGTGTAAACGTCTTGTTACGCAGTAGTCCCTAGGTTGTTATTGTTGCTACTTCCTTGTTTGTTGGTATGAGACGTGTAAATCCCGACAACCTGTCCATGGCTACCAGGGTCATGTCGTATCCCCATGAATTGTGGAAGGGCCCCGCAAAGTCAATAGCTATTGATTCAAAGATTTCTGACAGTCGGGCAATTGTTTAGGACTTTCCTTCTGGTAACTTTGTAGGTTCTTGGTTTGTTTGGCAGGTGGGGCATTGGGCCACATACGCTCTGAAATCCTTCCGTATTTCAGGCCAAAATAGGTACTCAGTAGCATACCGTAAGTTTCGTTCAGAACTGGAATGACCTTTGTTGTGGATTTCGCTAATGACGTACTCTCTCAGTGTCCTATTTCCAAACGTGGGATCTTTGAGGACATACAGGCAGTCTTCTCCGTACTGGGTTGTTGCATATAGCATTCCATTTGCAACCTTGTAGGAGGACAAATCTCCTGTGGAGCCCATAGTTTCGTTAACCTTTTTCCATATCGGTTTCTTTCGGTATGCTGCAATCATGTGCGCTCAGAATGTCTCAATCATTTCCTTGATTGTAAAATGGCACGGTCATCTTCTTTTTCGCTTGCTCTTGTAACTGGTACGGGTACTAGGTTGTTTTATGTTTGGTTTCGCAGTACCCTTTGATACTTGTATTGTTTCATGTGCTATCGTTTGATACACACATTGTTTTATGTTTGGTTTCACAGTATCATCTGATACTGGTATTGTTTCATGTGCTATCGTTTGATACACTCATTGTTTTATGTTTAGTTTCACAGTATCGGTTGATACATGAATCGTTGCGTGTGCTATCAGTTGATACACACATTGTTTTGCAATATTGCTCATACTGGAAATTAGCGATATGCTGTATTTAAAGACCGCTGATTCCCGTGATGGAAACGGCAGACTGCGAGAGACAGTATTCTTAAATATACTTGGTTGAATGGTTACTTTTGATTTCCTATTACACCCCGTTCGAAGCCTCCTTTAGCAAGCAGCACTCCCTTCGTGTTGATCATGAAGCCATCTGCTCCTATTGTACAGCTACGTGACTAGGGCCTGGCCCGAACACGGTACATTTTTTAACCTCAGCAAGTGGTTGAGAAACCTGCAGGGACCTGGTCTGATGAACCTACGAAAGGTCCAATAGCGAAGCTAGCAGCGGGGAGTGGCAGAAACACGAAGGGTTTAGCTCCGCCAATACGAGACAAATGAGTTACTGGACACTCGAAGTGGGAAGCAGGTCCAACGAGAAGGTCTTACCCAGAAAAGTCAACCCAAGAAACCGAAAGGGCCAAAGAGCGAATTCGCAATCAACGAAGCAGAAAGACAGCTAGCGCGAGACTTGGCCAAGCAGACCTTTAGCGAATCAGCTAACGACTTAGCAAAGGCAGCAACTAGCCTTCCTGGGCTATTTCCCCCCAGCCCCAGCAAAGGAAAGGCACCGGTGCAACCACCGAAGAAAGATAGGAGACCTGGCGGGACATCTAAGAAGGAAGAGGACGACGAAGAAGCATCAGATCACTCAGTTGTAAGGCAGTCACGAGATAAAAACCCCAGCGACTCTCCAGAAAGCTCCTCAGATAACAGCTCCAGTAACGCAGGGTCCGAACACAATATGTCTGAAGGTGAATCCGCCGGGCGAACTGGACCAAAAATCAAACTTCTGCTGCCACCCTCATTCCCGGGGTAAAAGGTCAACTTAAAACCTGAAGTATTTGACCGGTGGGTTATAACAACTTCTCAATACCTTGCCCTACATGGAGTGGACAAAACCAAGGAATGAAGCGGAGCGTACTTTGGAAGCTTTTGCACCGGAAAGGCAGAGGAAGCGTACCACCAAGCAATGAACCACTATGAGAGTGGTAGAAAAATCCGCGGAACGACCCTGATAAAATACTTGAAAGAGAGATTCCAATCCTCGCAAAACACGGAAGAACTATACAAAAGGTTCAAGGATATCCAGCAAGTACGAAATGGCAAAACAGAAAGAATAACCCTGGTCGTAACGGATCTCTTGATGTATCATGGACGATTGCCTACCGGGACAGTGTCTCAGTATACGCTGCGACAAAGATTGTATGAGGCAATACATCCCAGACTACGCCAGGAGGTAGAACCCATAGAGGAGGATGGGGACTCCTTTGACAAGATAGTCAAGTGGGCCGAACGGAAGGATGCTATCCTGTATGAAATAGGAGTTTACCGAACCCATGTGCCACAGCAAAGGAATAGCAAAGGATCATCATCGCGGGATAATACGAAGAAGGGTAAACCATACCGCCAGGATTCAAAGGACAAGAAGGACAAGAAACAGAAACGATGCGAGAAAGGCAAGTCTTTTGAATGCGGAAAAAAGGGGCACTATGCAAATGACTACTATTCCAAAAAAGGAAAGGGAAAGGCCGCCAAAGGAGAGGCTAGCACGAACCACATGGAAGCAACTGGATATGACGAAGTGGAAATTAACTTAGTGCAAATGGAAAGCCTCCGAATGCAACCAACGTTGGCAATTAGGCCCTGTGACGCTGTGGAAGGAACAATTCACATAGAAGGCCATCCAGCAAAGGTACTATTCGATATGGGAACAATCAGCTGTGACATAATTACCGCCACCTGTATATCTACCCATGGCATCCCTACGGAACCTCTACCCCAACCAACAACAGTCAATATGGCAATGAAAGAATCTCGCTCTTCAAGCCACAAGAAATGTGGACTGACCGTAGGAATTGGGAAAAAGAAATAGACAAATCAGGAGATGTTGGTAGGGAACTTGGCTAAGGACGACACCCTGATTGGAATGCCATTCCTGAAAAGTCATAATGCTCTTATCAGGTGTGGGGATACAGCAGTGGAATTTCCCGACGACAAACTACGTGTGCTATGCAAACCAACAAGTGGGGAATTCTGAGCCGCTGTGTCAGATACCAATACAACAACATTGTTGGACGAATACAATGATGTATTCCTAGACAAGGTCCCTGCAATGCTACCCCCAGTGCGTAAGATTAGCCACCACATTGGGCTAAAAGATCCAACCGACCTACGAAACCAACCAACATACTCGATCCCAGAAGCCTACAAGGAAAAACTCAAGAACTGGATAAACGAGAAATTAAGAAGTGGGGTAATTGTACAACAGGAGGTTCCTGGAGCAGCACTTATGTTTGTACAACTTAAATCAGACAGAAGGATCCGCCCCTTGCTGGATCGAAAAGTAAGGAACGATAACACGATCATCGATAGTTCATCGATTCCAAACCAACAGCAGATCCTTAACCGAATAGGATGAGTGAAATTCAGCAGTAAGATTGACCTAAGCAACGCATATTTCCAAACACGAGTGGACAAGGACAGTGTTAAGTTCAACTCATTCAAGACCCCGTTTGGAGGATTTGTGAGGAAAGTAATGCTACAGGGAGACATGAATGCACCAGCAACATTTATGAGGATAATGGAGAACCTCTTAAGCGAATATTTACATCATTTTGTATGGGTATACATTGCTGATATTCTCATATTTTCAGACACATCAGAGGAACACGAACAACACATACGCAAAGCATATGATCAACGCAGAAAAGCAAAATTTTACGCAAGCAAAAGGAAGTCAGTACTTTTTGCGGACAAACTGGAAGTATTAGGACACATAGTGGACAATGAGGGGATCCATGCCTCCCCCCAGAAAATATCATACATTGTAGAATGGGAAACACCGAAAAACAAGAAGGAATTGCAACGATTTCTAGGAATAGTGAATTATGTGGCCCAGTTTCTCCCACACCATGTTGCATGGATGGCACCGCTAACTGACTTAACGGGAAACGCCAAATTCGTTTAGATAATGACCCACCAGACCGCATTTGATATGGTCCGAAAGCGCATTATCGATCACCAAGTCATGCGACCAATAGACATAAGGAGCAAGGAACCAATTTGGTTGGTTACAGACGCCTCAGATTTAGGAGTTGGAGCATGGGTGGGACAGGGACCCACTTATGAAACGGCACGACCAGCCGCGTTATACAGTAGAAAGTTCACCAACGCTCAGATGAACTATGGGACCACTGATAGAAAGGCCTTAGCGTTAGTGGAAATACTTAATTGGTTCCACAATGTACGAATGGGAAATTCCTTCACAATAGTTACAGATCACCAACCCTTAACACACCTGCGAACTGCCAAGAACCCTAGCAGGAAACAGGTGAGATGGCTAAGTGCCTGGGGAAAACACGACGTGAAAATAGTCTACGCACCAGGAAGCACGAACTATTTAGCTGATGCCCTTTCTTGGATTTACGATGGAGAATCAGACTTGAATCCACTCTATGTTTACGACTATACGAAAGAATTGGATGACATCTTGGATAACACAGTCTACATGCAAGAATCAAACACAATGGACCCCATGCATGAGTTATCCCCTACTTCCCCTTCTTTCTCCTATACTGAGTACCCCAACAAAGCCCCTGTACCTCAAGGAAGCCCCTGCTCGGCAACTGCAGGAAACGATTGGGGTGACCAGTATACCCTGCGAAGTACGCCACCGCAAGAACTTCAACATAGCTCGTTACCCTACTCACACTGTTACATGGACCATTGCCCATATCATCAAACCAAGATCAAATTCACTAACTACCACCCTAGACGATGGGGAAGGTCGACCGCTTACCCGCTTGGTGAAGGACCAAGCCCCCCAAGTACAGAAATCGACCCGAGCCCTACGGAGTCCCTCCAGATTAATGACTAGCAATGGCAACAAACGACCGGCGGAAGACCAATTAGCGCTGGAGAAGGGTCCTCCACCTTTGCCCAGCCAATGCCCAGGTCTTATGCAATTCTGGCACTGCTAAACCTGGAAGCCCCGGCATTCCAGATGCTGGAACTAGAACTAATAGTGAACCTTACGGCCGAAACAATAATGGCTTTCCAAATGCCAGGACCTGATAACCCTCCACCGATTAGACGAGCGGAATGGCTAGAAAGCCTTACCAAGGGGATAATAGTCTCAGTAATGCCCCCGACGATGACAGAATACCGGCGTGGGCTATACGATGTCTTAGAAGACAACGAGGAGGAAGACCTACCTGAGACAACTAGAGGAAGCGAGTTAGAAGAAGAACGCGACACCTTACAAACAGTCAATGAAATGATTAGAACGTTCCGAGCACACATGATAGCAGCATACCGAAAGGAACCAATTTGGAAGAAGGTAAATGACTTTATGGACTTCACTGGAGACTTGTCCTCTTACAAGGTTGCAAACGGAATGCTATACGCAAAAACCAGATAAGGGGAAGACTGCCTGTATGTCCTGAAAGGCCCCGCATACGGAAATACGACGTTCAGAGGATATGTCATTAGCGAAATTCACAACAAAGGCCACCACAGTGTTGAACGAAACTTATGGTATGCAACGGAGTATCTATTTTGGCCTGAAATGCGGAAGGACTTTAGAGCATATATCACCCAGTACCACACATGCCAGGTGAATAAGGAGCCTACAAAATTGCCAGAAGGAAAGGCTCAAACAATTACCCTGCTGTCGGAAATCTTCGAATCAATAGCCATTGACTTTCCGGGACCCTTCCACAATTCATGGGGATACAACACGATCCTAGTTGCGATGAATAGGTTTTCAGGATTCACGTGGCTTATACCCACAACAAAGCAAGTAACAGCAATAACAACCTGGGAACTTTTATGCAACAAAATATTAACACCCCATGGCTATCCAACATCACTAGTAAGCGATGTGGACCCAAGATTTGAGTCACATGTGTGGAGACAACAGTGTTGATCGTTAGGCATTGAGCATATCAAGGCGGCACCAGGCCATCATGAAACGAATGGACAGGTCGAAAGAAAAATTCGAGAATTGAAAACAGCTCTCCAAAACCTAGTCAACACCAGACAAAACAATTGGTTTGATGCAATACCAGAGACAGCAGCATACCTGAATGCGGGATGGTCAGAAACTCTCGGTAAGTCACCATATAAGGCCATTTTCTGAAAGAATTACCCACTACTACCCCTGGCGAACTTTAAGAACTCCTTAGTACCGGCTGCGGACAAATTGTTAAACAGACACTAAGCAATATGGCATACAGCTTTCAACGTGCTTAAACTGGCACGATTCAGAAGCACGAGAACGGCAGCAAAATGACGCAGACACCATACACCGATAGGAAAGGGTAATCTGTTACTGGTATATGGAAGTTTATTCACAACGGAGTCGGGACGTAGTAAGAAATTGTAACTGCGCTGGCATGGACCCTTCAAGATAATCGGATACGATGAGCGTACACAAAATTGCACTGTTGAAATGAATGGGAGAATGTACAGAAACCGAGAAGCGACATTCCATGCATCCACCATAAAGAGATACCTCCCTAACGATGATATATTCTTCCCTGGAAGGAGCCACGCAAAACCAACCCCGATCGTGGTAAATGAGAAACCGGAATGGGAAGTGGAAACCATACAAGACCACAGAAGACGATATGATCGTGGACAATTCCTGGTGAAATGGGTAGGGTACCCGGAAACAGAAAATAGCTGGGAACACCTTGAGGGATTGGAAAATGTGATGGAAGTGGTTGACCAATGGTGGGAAGACAACAAGCCAGAGGACGAATTACCTCCTGCGATAAACCACGTAATGGTGGTGTGGAGCCCAACACTACTAGAAATCCAATGCCTGTGCCCGGACCCGGACCAAGGGATACAGGACGGATTTTGGTCAGCCCACTTCGAGAGCGATTTTGAAAGCAGTGAAGATGAAAATCGGGTAATGGAAGATGAAGCGGCATACTCAGCCCAGCTGGCGGAGGCGGAGTACTGGCAGTAGCGAAAGGAAAAAACACTCCATCCAACAGCCTCACGATGTCAAACCATGCGCAAGTGCCTTGGAGACTGTGCCATCAGCTAATGGGACTGTTGGTGAACCGTGATTTTATCCCTAGACGATACCTTACACATCGACTATTCATACACATCTGCAACAAATGCCTAGAAATAACAACAGAATAAACAGGACGAGAGTGGAGAGCAACAGTGTCAGATATTTTCCGCTTTGGCAGCCGGTGCTACCTGAGCACAGAAAAATGTGATCGTTGCATGGAGACGGAAGAAAGCGAAATTAAGCAGCACCCTCCTTCCCCGGAAGACCTAGGCGAGGCCGACACCTAAGCGAGGCCAACACCTAAGTGAGGTCACCACCGAAACATAAATACCACCCACCAGCCTTCTAAACCGCCGAAGAAAACAGATCACACTACAAGACATCCAAACCTTTGACCTCTTACAAAACCCTTCACCCTATTACAAACTTATCCTTACGCGAAAAGAAACAAAAATGTCAGCCTACGCAGAAGTCAGTATAAAGGGACGAGACCTCATTTTGGGGTACCTGCTTTACCGAGAAATCATTTCAGAAGACGCATACTGGAAGATATTCTATATCGATCATTGTGAAGATTGCGGACGAATCGATGTTGAGATGGAGGAATGGGAGGACCGGATAGTACGGAACTTCGTGGACTTGCCGCACTACTGGGAGTCAGGTTGCTTTGTGCGCGGAGCGCCATGTGGGGAGTGTTTGGAAAGATGGCTGGAGGGTGCAGAATGGATGTTGCAGGACGACATCAGATTGTTACAGGATAGCGACGACGATGAGGATAGGTCCTAAGCGGACTTTCAGGAGTATACCGGAATTACCGGCTATTAGAATTTCATTTGGTTGTTTATTTGGTGAAATTGTTATTTTATTTTGGGAGTGTAACCGGTACGGGTACTAGGTTGTTTTATGTTTGGTTTCATAGTATCATTTGATACTTGTATTGTTTCATGTGCTATCATTTGATACACATATTGTTTTATGTTTGCTTTCACAGTATCATTTGATACTTGTATTGTTTCATGTGCTATCGTTTGATACACACCTTGTTTTATGTTTGGTTTTGCAGTATTGTCTAATACTGGTATTGTTTCATGTGCTATCGTTTGATGCACTCATTGTTTTATGTTTAGTTTCACGGTATCGGTTGATACGTGAATCGTTTTGTGTGCTATCAGTTGATACACACATCGTTTTGCAATATCGCTCATACTAGAGATAAGCGATATGCTGTATTTAAAGACTGCTGATTCCCGTGATGGAAACGGCACACTTCGACAGACAGTATTCTTAAATATACTTGCTTGAATGGTTACTTTTGATCTCCTATTACATCCCGTTCGAAGCCTCCTTTAGCAAGCAGCGTTCGCTTCGTGTTGATCACGAAGCCATCTGCTCCTATTGTACCGCCACGTGACTAGGGCCTGGCCCGAACACGTTACAGCTCTGGTCACCTCAGGTTGGTTATCCTCTTCATTGATTTCTAAAATATCCTGTAGTCTGCGCCGCTACTCATCCATTGTTGGGGGTATTCCTGAGACTATTGTCTCATTGCTAAGGTTCTCCATCAGCTCCACTTGTCTGATAGGTGGTGGGCCATCTGGTCCTAGCATCCGGAATGCCGTCAACCTTTCATAGGTAAGGTTTTCTATCAGTTCCACACGTCTGATAGGTGGCGGGCTGTCTGGTTCTGGCATTTGGAATGTCGGGGCTGCGGGATTCAATATTGCTGGGATTGCATAGGACCTGAGCATTGGCTGGACAAGGGCGGATGGCCCTTCCACAGCGCTATTTGGTCTGCTGCCAATCGTTTGTTGCAATTCCCAGTCATTGGTCGTGGGGGACTCTGGAGGGCTTGGGTCAATTTTAGTGCTTGGGGGACTCAGTCCTTCGCTAGGAGGGTAAGGGGTCCCATTTCTCTGTTCCCTAGGGTGGTTGTTTGTGAACTTTATCTCGGTTTGGTGATATGGGCAATCGTCCATATAACAGTTCCGAAAAATGCAATCTGCTGTGTTGCAGTCCCTCGGGTGGTGTACTCTGGAAGGTGCACTTGTCACCACAATCATTTCCCGCAGAGATTGAGCAGGGGCTTTCAGCGAGTCTAGAGGCTTCATTGATGTGCCTAGTGTATGAACAAGGAAGAGAAGTACAGGAGATAGTTCCTCCGGGTTCCATCGTATTTGATTCTTGCTTGTAGACTGTGTTATTCGAGATGTCGTCTGCTTCCTTTGTATGATTGTGGATATAGAGTGGATTCAAGTCTGATCCTCTCTCGTATATCGAGGAAAGGGCATCAGATAAACAGTTCGTGCTTCCTAGTGCATAGACTATCTTCGTATTGTACCTTCCTAAGGAACTGAGCCATCTAACTTGCTTTCTGCTTGGGTTCTTTGCAGTTCGTAGGTCTGTCAGAGGCTGGTGGTCTGTAACTATTGTAAGGGAATTTCCTACTAGTACATTGTGGAACCGATTAAGCACTTCCACTATTGCTAAGGCCTCTTTATCCGTGGTTCCATAATTCATCTGTGTGTTGGTGAATTTCCTGCTATGTAATGTGGCTGGTCAAGCTGTCTTGTATGTGGGTTCTTGTCCTACCCATATGCCTATTCCCAAGTCAGAGGCGTCCATTACTAGCCAAATTGGTTCCTTGCTTCGTGTATCTATTGGCCACATGACTTGGTGATGTACAATTCGCCATTTTAGCATTTTAAACACGGTCTGAGAGGTAGTTGTCTATACAAAATCGGTATTCCTTGTTAGATCTATTAATGCTGCTGTTAGGGTCGCATGGTGTGGGAGGAACTGGGCGACATAGTTCACTATTCCTAGAAAGTGTTACAATTCTTTCTTGTTTTGGGCTGTTTCCCAATCTGCGATAGAAGATGTTTTCTGAGGGGATGCATGGATTCCTTCACCATCCACTATGTGTCCTAGTACTTCTAACCTATTTGCAAGTAGTACTGACTTCTTTTTGCTTGCAAAGAATTTTGCCTTTCTGAGTTGGTCACATACCTGCCATATGTGCCTTTTATGCTCTTCTGATGTATCCGAGAATATGAGAATATCATCAATGTATACCCATACAAATTGATGTAGGAATTTGCTTAGGAGGTCTTCCATTATTCGCATAAATGTTGCTGGTATGTTCATCTCTCCTTGTAGCATTACTTTGCTGACAAACCCTCCAAATGGAGTTTTGAATGAGTTGAACTTAACGCTGTTCTTATTCACTCATGTTTGGAAGTATGCGTTGCTTAGGTCAATCTTACTCCTGAATTTTGCTTGTCCAATGCAGTTAAGGATCTGCTGTTGGTTGGGAATCAACGGACTATACATGATCGTGTTATCGTTTCGAACTTTCAGGTCCACCAGGGGTAGATCCTTCCCTCTGACTTAGGTTGTACAAACATAGGTGCCGCTCCAGGAACCTCCTGTCGTATGCTTACTCCCGCTCGTAATTTCTTGTTTATCCAATTCATGAGTTTCTCCTTGTATGCTTCAGGGATTGAGTATGTCCGTTGGTTTTTTAGATCCGTTGGAACCTTTAGCTGAATGTGGTGGTTAATATTTCCTACAGGGGGCAGCGTTTCAGGGACCCTCTCTGAGAATACATCCTTGTATTCTTCCAACAGTGTTGCTGAGACTACATCTGAAACAGCAGCTCGGAACTCCCCACTTGTTAGTTTGCATAGTATAGGCAGTTTGTCATCGGGAAACTCCATTGATGTATCACCACACCTTATAAGGGCATTGTGTCTTTTAGGGAATGGCATTTCTATTAAAGCATCATATTTTGCAAGGTTTCCTACCAATATCTCCAGATTTGTGCATTTCTTTTTCCTGATCCCTATGGTCAGTCCACATTTCTTGTTGCTTGATGAGTGGGAATCTTTCATTGCCATGTTGATTGTAGTAGTTTGGGGTAGTGGTTTCGTGGGTATTCTGTGCATAGAGATAAAGGTAGTACTGATAATGTCTTAAGCAATTGTTCCTGTATCGAATAGAACCTTTCCTGGGTGGCCTTCTATGTGGATCGTTCCTTCTAGTACATCACAGGGTCTAACAGCCAGTGCTGGCTGTATTCAGAGGCTTTCATTTTCTACCGCGTTAATTTCTACTTCGTTGTATTCAGTTGCTTCCATATGGTTTGTGCTCACACCTCGCTTAGCTGTTTTTCCTTTTCCCGCTTTGGCATAGCAGTCCTTTACATAGTGCCCCTTTTTTCCACATTCAAAACATGCGCCTTCCTCACCTCATTTCTGTTTCTTATCTTTCTTATTCTTTGAACTCTTGTGTTTTGGTTGTTCCTTTCTTGTGTTATCGCCTGATAATGATCCTTTACTGCTCCGCTGATGCAGTATGTGCGTTCAGTAAACTCCTGTCTCATACAGGATCACGTCCTTGTGTTCAGCTTATTTGACTACCTTGTCAAAAGAGCCTCTATCCTCTTCCATGGGTTCTACCTCCTGGTGTAGTCAGGGATGCATTGCTTCATATAGTCTTTATCAGAGTCCATATTGTAATACTGTTCCGCTGGGCAATCGTCTATGGTACATTAGCAGATCCGTTGCCACTTGTGTTATTCTGTCCGTTTTCCCGTTTCGTATTTGCTGGATTTCCTTGAACTTCTTATACAGTTCTTCTATGTTTCATGAGGATTTGAATCTATCTCTCAGGTACTTTATCAGGGTCATTCTTTGGATTTTTTCCCCACTCTCGTAGTGGTTCATTGCTTGGTGGTATGCTTCCTCTGCCTTTACTGTGCAGAAACTTCAAAAGTATGCTCCACTTCCTTCTTTGGTTTTGTCCACATTGTGCAGGGTAACATATTGGGATGTGGTTGTTACCTATCGATCAAATGCTGCAGGTTTTAGGTCTTCCTTTTCTCCTGAAAACGTAGGCGGCAGCGGGAGTTTGACTTTTGCTCCTGTTTACCCAGCCCTGGGGCTGGGCGGTGCGGCGGATTCTGCTTTGGATATTCTGTGTTTGGATTCTTCGTCACTGGAACTGTAGCCTGACAAGCTTTCTGAAGGGTTACTAGGGCGTTCGTCTGGTAGTTGTTTCACTATCGAGTGATCTGATGTCTCTTCGTCGTCATCTTCCTTCTTTGGTGTACCGATAGAGGGGCTGTCTTTCTTCAGTAGTTGTGCCGGTGTCTTTCCTTTACTAGGGCTGAGTGGAAAGAGCCCCGGAAGGCTGGTTGCTGCCTTTGCTAACCTGGCGGTTGATTCGCTAATGGTCTGCTTGGCTAAACCTCGAGCTAACTGCCTTTCTGCTGCGTCAATTCAGAAGTCACTCTTTGGCCCTTTCGGTTTCTTGGGTTACCTTTTTTTGGTAAGGCCTTCTCATAGGACCTGCTTCCCACTTCACGCCTCTAGTGACTCAATGGTGTCATTTTGGTGGAGCTGAACCTTTCATGGTTCTGCCACTCCCCACTGCTAGCTTCGCTGTTGGACTCTCGTAGGTTGATCAGACCAGGTCCCAGCAGGTTTCCCACCACTTGCTGAGATTAAAGAAATATAACGTGTTCGGGCCAGGCCCTAGTCATATAGCAGTACAATAGAAGTAGATGGCTTCTTAATCAACAAGAAGTGAGTACCGCTTTCTAAAGGAGTCTTTGAATAGAGTGTAGTAGAAGATCAAAGAAGTAACTGTTCAACTAAGTGTATTAAGAATACTGTCTGTCAAAGTCTGCTGCTTCCATTGTAGAAATCAGCGGTCTTTAAATACAGCATATCGCTTATCTCCAGTATGAGCGATATTTCAACTTTGTGTGTATCAACCGATAGTGCATGAAACAATACAAGTATCAAGCGATACTGTGAAACTAAACATAAAACCATATGTGTATCAACTGATATCATACAAAACAATACAAGTATCAAGCGATACTCATGAAACCGAACAGAAAACCATGTGTCTATCAATGGATATCATACAAAACAATAGAAGTATCAAGTGATACTTGTGAAACCCAACATAAACCAACCTAGCACCCTTACCAGTTACAATTATATGCTTTCTGCCACAGCTCATTTAGAAAAGACACCCCAGTGGGGAGTGTAACATTTACCAATAACCTCATAGTATGGGGCTTCAACACTGCCTGCATCTGATGTTCTCTTCACTGCTCTTACTCTTCCTCCATTGGCCCTTGCATCCTGGTTCAGGCATCCACCTTCCCCTTGAGCTTTCCTGGCTAGTATTTGATATCATGGTTGGGTTGGGTAAGGAATTCCAATCACCGAGCTTGTCTATAGCTCAAGAGTAGCTTAATGTGTAAGTATTTCAGGTTGGAATAGTCAGTCAGGATCATGACATTACGGCCAACAAAGTAGCATCTCTATTACTCAAAACTGCAGACTACAGCCATGAGTTTCTTGTCCTAGATGTTACTGTTGCACTCGGCCAGTGTATGCTTGTGAGAATAGAAGGCTACAGGATAAAGAACTCCTTTCTCTTCAGGTTGTGATATGAGCTCTGCAGATACAAAGTCTAAGGCATCAGTTTCAATAATCATGTCCTGGAGGAAATTTAAATGGGTCAGGATTAGAGCAGTAGTGAAGGCTGTTTTGAGGGCATCAAAGACCTGCTGGCATTTGGAGGTTCAGACAAATAGTTGGTCATGTTTGGTAAAGGTGGTCAGAGGTCGGGGTAGGCCAGAGGAGGCATTGATGAATCAATGATAGAAGTTTCTAAACTCCAAGAAGCCATGCAAATCCTGTATATGCTCTAGTATAGACTAGACAATGATGGTTTCCACTATGGCATTATCCATATAGATTCCTTGAGTGGTGATGCTGAATTTGAGGTACTTGACTTAGCTCACATAGAACTTACACTTTTTGGAGTTGACTCCTAGTTCAGTGTCGGCTAGGGCATGCTGACTCATCAGATGTATTCCACATATTCTGCTCTGGTCTCACTATAAATGAAGTTGTCGTGCAAATAGGCAATAAAAAGGCCATCTAAGCCAGGGCGCAGGGCCTTATTGATGTATGTCTAAAAGGTGGCAGGAGCATTGGTGAGGCCTAACAGTATAACTTTGGACTCATACAGGCCATCTCAGGTCTGGAAGGCAGTTTTCCATTATTCTTCTATTTTTATAAGTACCAAGTTGTACACTCCTTGAACAATGAGCTTGGTGAAGATTTTGGCCTTAGAGATTTGCATAAATGTTTCCATTAACAGGGGTAAGAGGCCACGGTCCTTGATCATCCAATTGTTCAGGGCCCAATAATCTATGTACAATCATAATAATCCGTCATTCTTGTCGAGGAACAGGATGGGAGAAGCTGCCAGTGAGGTGGAGGGCTGGACGAAGTCCTTTTTTAGATTCTCATCAAGCCAACCCCACATTGCCTCTAGCTCTGGTAGGGACAAGTTGTACAGCGGCATAAAGGGAGGTCTAAAACCTAGTAGCAGGGGGAGAGTGTAGTCATCTGATTGATGGAGGAGTTACTGGTTGTATTCCTTTCCCAGGAGCAGTGGTATAAAGTCCTAGTATTCTGGTGGGACAATGTCTCTAAGTTCTTGTTTTTCGAGTACCTTGTGGCCTAGGGCTTATTCCACAGTATAGCCTTTAAGGAAGTAGGGGATCTTCTCTTCCACCCCTTCAATGCCAGTCACATAGGGGGTGCAGTTTTCTAGACAATAGTCGGATCCAAATATAATGGTGTTGCTAGCGATAGAGATTGTTATACCTGGGTGTTTTGGCCAAGGGATACCAAGGGTTAAGGGGTACCTGTCTAGTTTGATGATAGGCTGGCAGGGTTTCTATATAGTCATTGATCTTCAGCTCTCTCTTGATCAGGTGAATAATAGTACTGGAGCTGATTGGCCTTCCATCTATTGCTACGAATTGAATCCTTTCATTTAATTTGAACAAGGGGAGGTGGTGGTGGCAAGTAAAGTCTTTATTCATACATGCATATTCAGTTACTCCAGGGTTGATGAGGGTGTGGGAACAGATTATATTTTGGTTGTCTATGATGTTACAGGCGATCACCAAGTGGTTATCTTCAATTGCGCTTTCCATTTGATCTAAAAACAAACTAGATATAGATAAACAAAGAAAAGACTTAACCTGTCCTATGTCAGTACCGTGTTCTTCAGATGGGACGACTAGTGTTCTGACTGCCCGGATTCTGAGCAGGTGCCCTCTGGGACTATAGGAGGGTTCAAAGGCCAGGTCCTAGTGCCCTACATGCAGCTGAGTCTTTTTTTTGGGCACTGTCTGGTCATATGTCCATGGCCTCTAGAGTATAGACATAGTTCCCTTCTCATCCTCTCATTTGGCTATGCATTGGTTAGGGTTTGTTATTCCACAGAGAGGTCTATGGGGCTCAAGGCCATATCTGTAGTTGTGGTAGCAGTGGGAGCAGGAGTGGTAGACCAAGATTGAGTAACTATGGGAGTGCACAATAAGGGGGAGGTGAGCCCTTCTTGTCAGCCACACAGGCCCGGATATTGTTGTCCAACTTTTTTAACAAGTTGGAATTAGTTGTTAGAGTCTCTGGAAGGTCAGTGATAGTGGTCAAGGTGTCCTATAGCTCTGGGCTGAGACCTCAGTATAGTGCACCACCCATAGTGTCATTGTTCCCATTGGTGTCTGGGGCTAGTTACTGTAAATCTGCGAGGTATTCTACGAACGTATAGTTCTTTCAAGCGAGATATCTTATTCCCCTTTCTGCTGTGGCTACATAGTTAGGGTTTCCAAATGCTTGTTCAAGTTCTGCAAACAGGGCTTCAGTGTCAGCATAGTTGATACCTTCGGTAGTAAAATTGGGTTGTACTTGCAGGAAGGTACACCAATGGTGTAGGCCAAATGGTGTTGTTTACTGTCGAACTGGTGGTGGTCCTGGCGGAGTTTCATAGGAAGTTGGAGGGCGAAGGAGCGGTATTTGTCCATAGTATTATCAAACCTCTCTGGGTTTGGGATCAAAATACTCCTGCTACTACCTGATGGTACAGCAGGACCTGTAAGGACATTGGCAAGGGCATTGTGGGGCGAGGTAACCGTCATGTTAGTATGTACTAGGTCCTGTTCGGTGGTAGCAAGGTAGGCCTCGAGGCCTTGGCCTTCGAGGTGAATGGTCTGAAGTCTTTCAGTCAAGATGTGTAGTTACTGTTGCAGTTGGTTGTCAATAGGAGACTCAGCAGATGCCAGCAGGTTTACGGTCCAGAGGAGGATATCTTGAATGCAGGTGAGCTAGTTATATCTCTGGGCATAGGTCAGGTTGCCTAACTATTTGTTGGATAGACTAGTGGTCTGGTTCGGGTTGATGAAGAGCTCAGGATGAATTTCGATGGATCGCAACATGATGTGGTACAGGTTGGATCCTTGTAGACACAACCTTGTATAATGGACGAGGTCTGTGCAGGGTCTAGGGCTGATAGTCTAAGGCACACTATAGCAGGCTAGACAAGAGAGAAGGGCAAGTGTACGAACAAGACATGCTTGTATCAAGGTGCGAGGGGTTCAAGACCAGGGTCTCAGGGATCAGAGTCAGGGTTCATAGGTTCTGGTGATGCAAAGAAGAAACAAAGATATAATTCCTAAGTACAGATGTAGACAGGAAATTGCCACATTGCATAAGGAAAGTAAATCTCAAAGGGGTATACCCCTTTATATAATCCAAGAAAGTTCTCCACTGACAAATCCCAACATCCCTAACCGCTTTCTCCTGTGTAGCTGTAGTCTTCTATCAATTTCCATGAGGTTCCGTTATGCAAAACTTTGGCTAAACACCACTTCCTATCACGATACAACTATTCCAACTCAGATCTCTAGAGACATAACCAATACCTCAACGCCATTGGACCGCTGCTAGGTAGTCATAATAGTAATGCATCAAGAGGGATTATTATTAGTGATGGCTATGTCCAGAAGCTTTCTACTTCAACTGTCTTTATCTCAATCCTATCATACATGATTGTTTCTACCTGGTTTGTGCTAGTCTTCCTCTTTGTCGATTTACCTTTTCCTTTCTTTGCATAACAATTCTCCACATAGTGTTTCTTTTTCCCATATTTGGAGCATGTGCTTTCATCCCTCCGTGTTTGTGTCTTATCCTTATTTTTCTTTCAATCCTTATAGCATGATACGTCATTTTCTTGCTTATCTCATAAGAGGGATACCCTGTTAGTTCATTGCTAGAGTTAGTACGTTTGATAAACTACTTGTTCATAAATGATCGTATCATTTTGTTCTGCTCCCTTAACTATCTTGTCAAAACTATCTCAATCCTCTGCTATGGGTTCTACCTCCTGTTGCAATTTTTAGTGCATTGTCTTATACAATTTCGGTATCAGTGTGTATTGCGATACTGTCCTACTGGCTAGCTAATCATGGTATATTGGTAGGTCTGTAACTGTCAGTATTATCTGTTCCATTTTTCCATTACAAACTTGTTGAATATCTCTGAACTTCTTATAAGATTGTTCGGTGTTTCGCGAGTACTGAAATCTATCTCTTAGGTACTTTATTAGTATTGACCTTTACATTTTTTCTCCACTTTCAGAATGTGTCATTGCTTAGTAGTACACTTCCGCTACTCTCCCCATACAGAAACATATATAGTAACCTTCTCTTTCTTCCTTTGTCTTATCAAGGTTATATAGGCTGAGGTACTAACAGGTAGTCGTAATATGTTGGTTGAACACCTGGAGCTTTAGGTCTTCTTTTTCACCTAAGAATGTGGAAGGAAGTGGGAGTTTAATCTTTAGCATTAGGCTAGTCGGTGTAGCTGTAATGACCCAGCATACAGGAGCTATGGCAGCCGGAACCTACACCCATGCAGGAAGCCAGGAGATGAACAGGTAGGAACTGGCAGGCAAGTAAGTACTTGACCTACAGAGACCCAAGATGTAACGTGTTTGGGCTAGGCCCTAGTCAGGTAGTGGTACGATAGGAGCAGATGGCTTCGTGATCAACACGAAGCAAGCGCTACTTACTGAAGGAGGCTTCGAATGGGGTGTAATAGGAGATCAAAGAAGTAACTGGTCAACCAAGCATATTTTAAGAATACTGTCTATCGAAGTCTGCTGTTTCCATCACGGAAATCAGCGGTCTTTAAGTACAGCATATCGCTTATCTCCAGTATGAGCAATATTGCAAAACAATGTGTGTATCAACCAATAGCACACGAAACAATTCACGTATCAAACAATACCGTGAAACCAAACATAAAACAACATGTGTATCAACGGATAGCACACGAAACAATACAAGTATCAAACGATACTGTGAAACCAAATATAAAACAATGTATGTATCAACCGATAGCACACGAAATAATACAAGTATCAAACGATACTGTGAAACCAAACATAAAACAACCTAGTACCTGTACCGGTTACACTGCTAAAATAAAATAACAATTTCATCAAATAAAACAACTTAATAAATCCTAATAGCCGGTAAGTCCGCTATTCTCCTGAAAATCCGCTTAGGACCCATCCTCATCGTCATCGCTATCCTGCAACAATCTCATGTCGTCCTGCAACATCCATTGCGCACCTTCTAACCATCTTTCCAAGCACTCCCCATATAGCGCTCCACGTACCAAGCAACCTGACTCCCAGTAGTGTGGCAGCTCCACAAAGTTCCATACTATCCGGTCTTCCCATTCCTCCGTCACGACAATGATTCGTCTGCAATCCTCGTAGTGATCAATGTAGAATATCTTCCGGTATGCGCTTTCTGGAATTATCTCTCGGTACAGCAGGTACCCCAAAATGAGGTCTCGTCCCTTTATGCTGACTTCTTCGTAGGTCGAGATTTTGTTTCTTTCGCGTAAGGATAAGTTTATGTAAGTGGGTAAAGGTTGGGAGGTATAGTAGTTTGGTCTGTTTTCTTCAGCGTGGTAGAGGGATAGTGGGTGGTATTTATGTTTCGGTGGTGACCTCGCTTGGGTGTTGGCCTCGCTTAGGTGTCGGCTTGGCTTAGGTCTTCAGGGGAAGGGGGGTGCTGCTTAATTTCAGTTTCTTCCGTCTCCCTGCAACCATCACATTTTTCTGTGCTTAGGTAGCACCCACTACCGAAGCAGAAAACATCTGACACTGATTCTCCCCACATTTGTCCCGTCGATTCTGTTGTTATTTCTAAGCATTTGTTGCAGATGTGTATGAATAGTCGATGTGTAAGGTATCGTCTAGGGATAATATCACGGTTCACCAACAGTCCCATTAGCTGATGGTGCAGTCTCCAAGGCACTTGCTCATGGTTTGACATTGTAAGGCTGTTGGATGGAGTGTTTTTTCCTTTCTCTATTGCCAGTACTCCGCCTCGGCCAGCTGGGCTAGGTATGCTGCTTCATCTTCCATTACCCAATTTTGATCTTCGCTGCTTTCGAAATTGCTCTCGAAGTGGGCTGACCAAAATCCGTCCTGTGTCCCTTGGTTCGTGTCCGGGCACAGGTGTTGGATTTCTGATAGGGTTGGGCTCCACGCCACCATTACATGGTTTATTGTAGGGGGTAGCTCATCCTGCAGTTTGTTGTCTTCCCACCATTGATTCGCCAATGCCATCGCATTTTCCAATCCTTCAAGGGGTTCCCAGCTATTCCCTGTTTCCAGGTACCCCACCCATTTTACTAGGAATTGGTCGCGGTCATACTGTCTTCTGTGGTCTCGTATGGTTTCCACTTCCCATTCCGGTTTCTCTTTGACCACGATCGGGGGTGGTTTTGCATGGCTCCTGGCAGGGAAGGAGACATCATCGTTAGGGCGGTCTCTTTTCATGGTAGATGCATGGAATGTCGCTTCTCGCTTTCTGTACATTCTGCCATCCATTTCTACCATGTAATTTTGTGTATGCTCATCGTATCCAATTATCTTGAATGGTCCGCGCCAGCACGGTTGCAATTTCTTGCTACGTCCTGATTCTGTTGCGAATAAACTTCTGTATACCAGTAACAGATTACCCTTTCCTATCAGTGTATGGTGTCTGCGTCATTTTGCTGCCGTTCTCGTGCTTCTGAATCGTGCCATTTTAAGGACATTGAATGTCGCGTTCCAGATTGCTTGGTGCCTGTTTAATAATTCGTCGGCAGCCAGTACTGCAGAGTTCTTGAAGTTCGCTATGGGAAGTAGCAGGTAATTCTTTCCAAAAATAGCTTTATATGGTGACTTACCGAGAGTTTCTGACCATCCCGTATTCAGGTATCCTGCTGTCTCCGGTATGGCATCAAACTAGTTGTTTTGTCTGGCGTTGACTAGGTTTCGGAGAGCTGTCTTCAATTCTCGAATTTTCTTTCGACCTGTTCATTTGTTTCATGATGGCCTGGTACCGCCTTGATATGCTCAATGCCTAACGATCGACACTGTTGTCTCCACACATGTGACTCAAATGGTGGGTCAGCATCACTTACTAGAGATGTTGGGTAGCCTTGGGGTGTAAATATTTTGTTGCGTAGAAATTCCCACATTGTTATTGCTGTTACTTGCTTCGTGGTAGGTATAAGCCACGTGAATCCTGAAAACCTGTCCATTGCAACTAGGATCGTGTCGTATTCCCATAAATTGTGGAAGGGTCCCGCAAAGTCAATGGCTATTGATTCGAAGATTTCCGACTGCAGGGTAATTGTCTGAGCTTTTCCTTCTGTCAATTTTGTAGGCTCCTTATTTACCTGGCATGTGTGGCACTGGGTTACATACACTCTAAAGTCTTTCCGCATTTCAGGCCAAAATATGTACTCCGTTGCATACTGTAAGTTTCGTTCAACACTGTGGTAGCTATTGTTGTGAATTTCGCTAATGACATATTCACCCCACGTCGTATTTCCGTATGTGGGGCCTTTCGGGATATACAGGCAGTCTTCCCCATATCTGGTTTTTGCGTATAGTATTCCGTTTGCAACCTTGTAAGAGAACAAATCTCCTACGGAGTCCCTATTCTCATTTACCTTCTTCCAAATTGGTTCTTTCCGGTATGCTGCTACCCTGTGTGCTCTGCACATTCCGATCATTTTATTGACTCTTTGTAAGGTGTCGCGTTCGTCTTCTATGTTGCGTCCTCTAATTGTCTCAGCTAAGTCTTCCTCCTCATTGTCTTCCAAGACATCGTATAGACCGTGCCGGTATTCTGTCATTGTCGGGAGCATTACTGAGACTATTATCTCATTGGTAAGGCTTTCTAGCTGTTCCGCTCGTCTAATCTGCGGTGGGCTATCAGGTCCTGGCATTCGGAATGCCGTTATAGTCTGAGTCACAAGGTTCTCTATTGGTTCTGGCTCCGGCATTTGGAATACCGGGGGCTTCGGGTTTAGCAGTGCCGGAATAGCATAAGACCTGGACATCGGCTGGGCAAGGGTGGACGGCCCTTCTCCCGCACTAATTGGTCTTCCACCGGTCGTTTATTGCCATTCCCAGTCCTTGATTTCGGGGGACTCTGGAGGGCTCGGGTCGATTTCTGTACTTGGGGGGCTCGGTCCTTCAGTAAGTGGGTACGGGGTGGCTTTTCCCTGTCGTCTAGGATAGTTGTTCGTGAATTTGAACTCGGTTTGATGATATAGGCAATGATCCACGCAACAGTATGAATAGTGCAAGGCGCTATATCGGAGTTCTTGCGGTGGCGTACTTTGCAGGGTACACTGGTCACCCCAATCGTTTCCCGAAGTGATTGAGCAGGGGCTTTTAGGGTGTACAGGGGCCTCGTTGGGGTACTCAGTATAGGCGAAAGGAGGAGAAGTAGGGGAGAACTCATGCGTGGGCACCATTGTGTTTGATTCTTGCTCGTATACCATGTTATCCGAGATGTCATCCGATTCCTTCGTATAATCATGGACATAGAGTGGATTCAAGTCTGATTCTCCCTCATATATCCGGGAAAGGGCATCAGCTAAATAGTTCCTGCTTCCTGGTTCGTATACTATTTTCGCGTCGTATTTTCCCAAGGCACTTAGTCATCCCACTTGCTTTCTGCTTGGGTTTTTTGCTGTTCGTAAGTGTGTCAAGGGTTGGTAGTCTGTAACTATTGTAAAGGAATTTCCCATTAGTATATTGTGGAACCGATTAAGTGCTTCCACTATCGCTAAGGCCTCTTTATTGGTGGTCCTATAGTTTACCTGAGCATTGGTGCACTTTCTGCTGTGTAACGCGGCTGGTCGTGCCATCTCATAAGTGGGTCCCTGTCCCACCCATGCTCCAACTCCTAAATCTGAGGCATCCGTAACCAACCACATTGGTTCCTTGTTTCGTATGTCTATTGGTCGCATGACTTGGTGATCGATGATTCGCCTTCGGACCATATCGAATGCAGTTTGGTGGGTCGTTGTCTATACGAATTTGGCGTTTTGCGTTAAGTCGGTTAGCGGTGCTGTTAACGTAGCATGGTGTGGGAGAAACTGGGCCACATAATTCACTATTCCAAGGAATCGTTGTAGCTCCTTCTTGTTTTTTGGTGTCTCCCATCCTGCAATGGAAGATATTTTCTGGGGGGAGGTATGAATTCCCTCGTTGTCCACTATGTGTTCTAATACTTCCACCTTATCCGCAAAAAGTACCGACTTCCTTTTGCTCGCAAAGAATTTTGCTTTTCTGAGCCGATCACATACTTGGTATATGTGTTCCTCATGTTCCTCCAGTGTGTCTGAACACATGAGAATATCATCAATGTATACCCATACAAAATGATGTAGATATTCACTTAGGAGGTCCTCCATTATTCGCATAAGTGTTGCTGGTACATTCATGTCTCCTTGGAGTATTACTTTGCTCACAAATCCTCCGAACGGGGTTTTGAATGAGTTGAACTTAACACTGTCCTTGTCCACCTGTGTTTGAAAGTATGCATCACTTAGGTCGATCTTATGCCTGAATTTCACGTGCCCTTTTCGGTTAAGAATCTGCTGTTGACTTGGAATCGATGGACTATCCATGATCGTGTTATCATTTCTCACTTTCAGGTCCACCAGGGGGCGGAGCCTTCCATCTGACTTTGGTTGTACAAACATAGGTGCCGCTCCAGGTACCTCTTGTCATACAATTACTCCACTTCGTAATTTCTCGTTTATTCAGTTCATGAGTTTTTCCTTGTAGGCTTCTGGGATCGAGTATGTTGGTTGGTTTCGTAGGTCGGTTGGATCTTTTAGCCGAATAAGGTGGCTAATCTTACGCACTGGGGGTAGCATTGCAGGGACCTTGTCCGGGAATACATCCTTGTATTCTTCCAACAATGTTTTTGTCGTGGTGTCTGACACAGTGGCTCGGAATTCCCCGCTTGTTGGTTTGCATAGTACACGTAGTTTGTCCTCGGGAAATTCCACTGCTGTATCCCCATACCTGATAAGAGCATTATCTCTTTTCAGGAATGGCATTCCAATCAGGGCATCGTACTTTGCCAAGTTCCCTACCAACATCTCCTGATTTGTCCATTTCTTTTTCCTGATTCCTAAGGTCAGTCTGCATTTCTTGTGACTTGAAAAGCGGGATCCTTTCATAGCCATATTGACTGTTGTTGGTTGGGGTAGAGGCTCTGTAGGGATGCCATGGGTAGAGATAAAGGTGGCCCTAATTATATCACAGCCGATTGTTCCCGTGTCGAATATTACCTTAGCTGGGTGGCCTTCAATATGAATCATTCCTTCAAGAGCATCACGGGGCCTGATTGCCAACGTTAGTTGCGTTCGCAGGCTTTCCATTGCCACTGAGTTAATTTCCACTTCGTTATATTCGGTTGCTTCCATGTAGTTTGTGCTAGCCTCTCGCTTAGTGGCCTTTCCTTTTCCTTTTTTGGAATAGCAATCTTTTGCGTAGTGCCCCTTTTTGCCACATTCGAAACATGTGCCTTCACCACGTCGTTTCTGCTTCTTGTCTTTCTTGTCCTTTGAATCCTTGCGGTATAGTTTATTCTTTTTTGTATTATCCCGCAATGATGATCCTTTACTGTTCCTTTACTGCGGTACGTGGGTCCTGTAAACTCCTGTTTCATATAGGATACCGTCCTTCCGTTCGGCCCGCTTGACTATCTTGCCAAAGGTATCACCCTCCTCCTCCATGGCTTCTACCTCCTGTCGTAGTCTGGCATGCATTGCCTCATACAATCTTTGTCGCAGCGTATACTGGGACACCATCCCAGTAGGCAATCGTCCATGATACATTAAGAGATCCGTCGCGACCAAGGTTACTCTTTCTGTTTTGCTATTTCGTACTTGCTGGATATCCTTGAAGCTTTTGTATAGTTCTTCCGTATTTCGCGAGGATTGGAATCTCTCTCTCAAGTATTTTATCAGGGTTGTTCCTCGGATCTTTTCCCTACTCTCATAGTGGTTCATTGCTTGCTGGTATACTTCCTCTGCCTTCCCAGTACAGAAGCTTCCAATATATGCTCCGCTTCTTTCCTTAGTTTTGTCCACTCCGTGTAGGGCCAGGTATTGAGAGGTTGTTTTAACCCACCGGTCAAATACTTCAGGTTTTAAGTTGTTCCTTTCGCCCGAGAATGAGGGTGGCAGAGGAAGTTTGATTTTAGGTCCTGTTTGCCCGGCCCCTGGGCCCGGCGGTCCGACGGATTCACCTACAGACATATTGTGTTCGGACCCTTCATTACTCGAGCTGTTGTCTGAGGAGCTTTCTGGAGAGTCGCTGGGGGATTCCTCTGGTGGCTGCCTTACTACCAAGTAATCGAATGCTTCTTCGTCCTCTTCTTCCTTCTTAGGTGTCCCGACGGGTATGCTATCTTTCATCGATGGTTGCACTGGTGCCTTTCCTTTGCTGGGGCTGGAGGGATATAGCCCAAGAAGGCTAGTTGCTGCCTTTGCTAATTCGTCCGTCGATTCGCTAAAGGTCTGCTTGGTCAAGTCTCGTGCTAGTTGTCGTTCTGCCTCGTCAATCGAGAATTCCCTCATTGGCCCTTTCGCTTTCTTGGGTTCACTTTTCTTGGTAAGGCCTTCTCGTGGGACCTGCTTCCCACTTCGAGTCTCCAGTGACTCAATGGTGTCATGTTGGCAGAGCCGAACCCTTCGTGGTTCTGCCGCTCCCCGCTACTAGCTTCGCTATTGGACTTTTCGTAGGTTGATAAGACCAGGTCCCTGCAGGTTTCTTAACCACTTGCTGAGGTTAAAAAAATGTAACGCATTCGGGCCGGGCCCTAGTCACGTAGCGGTACAATAGGAGCAGATAGCTTCGTGGTCAACACGAAGCAAGCGCTGCTTGCTAAAGGAGGCTTCGAGCGGGGTGTAATAGGAGATCAAAGAAGTAACTGTTCAACCAAGTATATTTTAAGAATACTGTCAGTCGAAGTCTGCTGTTTCCATCGCGGAAATCAGCGGTCTTTAAATACAGCATATTGCTTATCTCCCGTATGAGCGATATTGCAAAACAATGTGTGTATCAACCGATAGCACACGAAACAATTCACGTATCAAACGATACTGTGAAACCAAACATAAAACAATTTGTGTATCAACCGATAGCACACGAAACAATACCAGTATCAAACGATACCGTGAAACCAAACATAAACCAACCTAGTACCCATACCGGTTATACAAGAGCCTGGGCTCCAGGATGAACAAAATTGGCTGGCAAGATATTTAGGTATTTGGCTACACCCAGCAGCGGTGTCAACATACTTAGAGACCTCTGAAGGGGAAGTTACTCTACTAAGCTGGGTAACTGGAGAAAGGTCAGAAGTGTTAGTCTCTGGCAACAGAAGAGACAGGTTAATAGGGTAAAGTCATCTTGCGCACCGGACATGGTTACCCTACTCTCAGGATCAGATTACCCTACCATGGGGCTTGGGTTACCCTGCCTGAGGTCCTGAGTTGCCTTATCTTTCTGAACAAAGTCCCTTGCGGAGTTCGGGAAAATGACTGGAATGTTTGCCATGTGAAGCCATGCATATACTGAAATCTGGGGTTCTGGACGACGCTATTGGGCAAGCTATGGAGCTCCGAAGAAGCTGTAAATTGGAAACATTATTCCTATCATGCCTCTCCGGCCCCGCCTTGAGACCCGGATGTCATGGGCAAATGGTCACATAGTTGTGTGCAGTCTAGGAAAGAGGAATCTTTGCTGACCGGCTTGCAACAGCGTATAGGTCGCTACCATCCAGTCGACTATAAGCTGTTCACGGGATATATAAGGGGGTATAAGTTGGAGGCTGGAGTACCTCCTCCAAGTTGTTCAGAGTAAAACAGACCAAAGCTGACAGGGTTAACGGGAGTTAACCGTAGGAGTCGTGAAGGTAGTCATGGGTGGTCCTGGAGCAACCAGGAGAGTTTTACACCTACCAAGCCCGAATGTGTCCCCAATGCCATAGACTCTATAAGGGAAGTGCAGAGACACTAAAAGCATGATACGTACCACAGGTACCCTGGATCCGAGATAGTGGTCGTGGGTAGCGCCCATTGGATCACTCCTGGACTACCATATTCTCCACAAGACACTGGAAGCCCAAGAATTATAAATAGTAGATATATAAACTACTCATAGTAGCTTTCAGGGTCATGTAGAGATCAATGCACATGGGAAGAGTATCATAGACTGTCCAGTTTATCAGGTGTCTTGACTGTTAGCTACTAGCAAGATACTGATGCATAGAGGTTTTCACTCCGACAGGCAAAATTGCGATGCGCTGCAGGAACAATAACCGCATAAGATGAATGCTGACTAGAATGTGTCGACACATGGATACCCGAAGGGTGTACTAGGAAATGTGTCAGACCACCGTTAGTGCAGAAGGGTGTGCTCGAATAGTTGGAGTAAACTGATGGGGGAGTTTCTGGCATAAGATAAAACTACTTGAAAGTCTATACAAGAACTCTCCTACTCCAACAATCAATCCTCTTGAAACCTTAATTGAGTGAACAGTCAGGCTTAACAATATTAAGTTTTACCATTTACTTTATTCTTACATCGGTGTGAACTTCTGGCAATAAGTTTGAAGGTGTTCAATGCGGTCACAATCTTGGGATCCATTTTCCTAAGAGTACCCCCGTTATAGTAGCAGATTCCTCTTCTGACATGTTGTACTCAGAGTTCACACTGCTGGAGCTATTGTTCGATGAGTCTTCCAATGAGTCATCTAGTTCTTTTGATAGTGCAGTCTGTTCTAGTACCTCTGCTTCTTCCTACTCTAGTAGAGTAGATTGGGTAGGACTTTCTCTCTTGAGCGGTTGTGTGGGGGTCTTTCCTTTATCAGAGCTGAAAGTGAACCTCACGGTGTTCTGGATACCTCCTTTCCTAGTTCTTTCATAGATTTGCTAAGGGTTCTTGTGGCTTGGTCCTGTACGAGCTGTTAGACTACTTTATTGATTGTAAAATCGCTCTTCAGTCCTGTTTGTTTGTTGGATTAGCATTTCTTGGTTAGGTCTTCTCATAAGACTTGCTTTCCACTTTGAGTCTGTAATAACTCAATTTGGACTGCTCATGGAGCCAAACACTACTAGGTTCTGCCACTCCCCATTACTAGCTTCCTACTGGACCTTTGTAAGTTGATCAGTCCTGGTTCAAGTATCTTTTTAACTGCTCTGGAGATTAAAAAGATATAGCATGTTTCGACTAGACTCCCAGTTATGTGATGGTATGATAGGAGCAGATGGCTTCTTGATCATCAAGAAGGAAGTGCTACTAACTCAAAGAGTCCTCGAGAGGGTATAATAGGGAATCAAAGAAGTAACCATTCAACCAAGTATATTAGAAGCACTACCAGTTGAAGTCTACTGTTTCCATTATGAAAATCAGCAGTCTTTAAATACAACTTATCTCTTATATCCAGTATGAGCGAGATTATAAAATCTTGTGTGTATCAAGCGACACCCCATGAAACAATACAAGTTTGAAGCAATACTATGAAACCGATTATAAAATATCGTGTGTATCAAGTGATACTTTATAAAACAATACCAGTATCAAGTGATACTGTGAAACCAAACATAAAACATTCTGTGTATCAAGCGATACTACATGAAATAATACAAGTATCAAGCAATACTGTGAAACCAAGTATAAAATATAACCTAGTACCTGTACCCATTACAGGTAGAGTTATATAGGCTGTGTAGCTGTGAAAGTAAATTTGTAAGCATTACACTTGACATTACATAGCAAATTGTCATATCTTTTCGTTTCAATGTTGGTATTAAGGCTAGGCTTCCAGGACCATATCTGTTTGAATATCATCAGAATAGCATACCAGTGAGCTAGTAAAAACTAAAACCCTGATCTTTGTACTAATGGCAATCTCACCCTACTACTGAACTTAGCAAAGGGTTCAAATATGATCTTAATATTGCCAAAAAAAGAACATTTAGTAAATGTTACTCTAGAAGATACAGACTATTGCCATATAATATTTAGACAGTCTGTGGAAGTAGGTATAGTTCTGGAGGACTAGACTCTACCCCAATTTTCAGTGAAAAAGTGTGACAACTTGGTTGCAATACCGAGTGTAATGCCCCTTATTTGTAATATTTTAATACCTATACTTATCACATATACGGATTGGAGAATCTCAAGTTAATATAGATTAATTTCACTAAATAACTACTACCTCTTGTTTCTTCTTCTATACTTCTTATCTCTTGCAATAATATAATATATATTATATTATTTAGTGAATTCACAAATTAGGTTTGAATAAATTATATTTTAGGATATAATGATTTTGAGGCATTACACTTAGCGTTGCAGCCAAGTTGTTACACTTTTTAGACTGAAAATTAGGGTAGAGTCTAGTCTTCCAGAACCATATCAGAGGTTTTTTTTTTTTTTTAATTTACAATTTAAGTTAGAGTATATATCTAATAATGATTTTTTTCTAAAAAAAAAAAAAAAGCAGAACTAAATGTAAGCAGGCAAACTGTTTCCAATGTGCTGTATGAAAATAAAATATATTACAGAAAGCTAGTCAAAAACCAACCCTCAGTCTGGAACAAAAGGCAAGATAACTTCCCTTTCATTATCAATATCAAAATTACAACTACAGGAATATCATCTTTATAGATAAGTCCTATTTTGAGACCGGAAACCTTCACTGCTGTTGAGTCTGTAGGGTACTCCACTGGGCTGGTGAGGCCTATTAGCCATAAAATATTGATTGAAAGTTTGCCCAAAGAGCAACAGTTATGTTTTGAGATACAATTCTCTATAGAAAAGCATGTATGTATGAGTATATTTTTGATTATATACTTTTTGTAATTTAATTTATTCTTCTTTATATTAAAAGTTATTGTTTATTACTACTTTATAGTTCAATCTATTTTATTTCTAATAATATATATATGTTGTTTAATACTAATAAAATATTGAATATATACTAGGCAATGAACTTCTATATCATATGTACAGTACTCCATATGAGACATAAAATCAATAGAAAGAAGTCATTTATGCTTTTGAGAGAAAGTATTAATTAGAGCTGACAGTAAATGCAAATACCAGCTCTTTAGGATTGCCAATCCCATTTCCAGACCCGGTCTTGAAAACCCAAAAGATGGATAGAACAGTTGGTATTGACTAGTATATTTACTATAAGTGAATTCTTAACTCTCTTCTCTATCCATTTACTATTTGGGCTAGAGCTGAGTTTCCAGAGAGGAATATTGTAATAATAGAGGACAATGCTTTAGCATATGTCTACTATTATCACAATATCTCTCATGAACAGCTTGGATTTACCAAACTCATTTAGCCAGCTAACTCCCCAAATTTGAATTCAATTGAGACAATCTAGGTAGAGTTAAAGGATATTCTACACAATTGAATTAGAGCGCAAATAACTGCACAACAGATTCACCTTGTGCTTGAAGAGGTAAATTAAAAGTCAAGTTTTTATCATTATTTATCTAATACTATTTTAGGCTTGGAACAACTACCTACAGGAATGGATCAATTATCATATTGACTCCATGCCTCAATAAATAACAGCTTGCATTCAGGATGAAGGAGGAAACAATTTTAATTTTTAATGTTTAATTCTTAATTTCTATAATAATTATAATGTATAATAAATTACCCTTGTTGTGTTGCCATTTATGTTCAATTGATTCCTTTTCAGGATCATCTGTGGCTCTGTGCACATCCCTCTGCACCCCCCTGCAAGCCCGGTCCATTTCACAAACGTCACGACACGACGAGTACTGTATCCCGCTACCGTACCGGTATGGTGTGACAAAGGTTTGAGGGTTTTCTGGTCATGTTTTGTGATGTTTGATAGGGCTTTTTTTACCCTATAGAATTTCCTGTATAGAGGTGTCTTGGCATGCTTGGTTTGCTGTATATAAACCTGGTCTTTCCTACCTTGGTTAGACATGAGCGACAACCACCACCTGAGCTACAATAGATCCTGATTCCTATCTATCTATTCCAGGTCCCGCTTTATCACCCTTTTCACCTGTCATCTCTTCTCTGTTTACTAGTCGATATCCTCAGTATAGTATCACCACCTTATCCAATAGCATACCACACTGTCACCATCGCTCTTTTCCCAGTGCCAGCTCGGTCAATCACACCATCCAAATTACGGAAGACAACAGAGACACTTCCACACCGGTACTCCCACGAGCTGACAGGCAACCATCAAACTTGCGCCACGGAGTGGAGCGGCTCTGAACCACTCGCTAGTCTACCGCTCCAGAGTACCGTAGACTACACCATCTATCGAATCATATCGCCGGACACCCTCAACTCCCCCCCCCCCGGCTCCGCCCTCCCGTTATGTTAGCACTGTTGAGTAACCAAAGTGTGGAAGCCGTGCACGGCCCCATGCGAATGCTCTCGCGAAGGGAGCGGTGGTCAAAAAAAAAATGCACTTGTAATATTCAAGCAATCTAACAAACAAACAAGGTTGTACGGATAAAGTGTTATTCAATGCGCACTCGAGGATATCATACGAGCGCAATAGTCTCGTACGATGGTGTACTGTACCGGTATGATATTATAAATACTCTGCACCGGTATACCCCCAGCTTTTGCCTTGTACTTTTTTTTGAGCTGGTATGATATCATACTTATTTTCA
Organism: Tuber magnatum; assembly: GCA_003182015.1. NCBI lineage: Eukaryota > Fungi > Ascomycota > Pezizomycetes > Pezizales > Tuberaceae > Tuber > Tuber magnatum. The sequence goes on along the minus strand of PYWC01000018.1, from coordinate 2,371,942 downwards.
GCTCCGGAAAGTCCAGACTCATTTTGTCCTGCGCTACCGCCTGCCAAAGACACGATGACGGGAAGAAAGCGGAGAGGGGAGAGATCAATGGTATGACCAAGGGAGTCGGAAAGTACCTTATCGTACTCGTGTACTGTAGGGTACACGTACGATGAAGGATCGCTCGTGTTTTATTGCTTTGAGTTATGGTGTCATGTTGTGGGTTTTTATATATTATGATAGAAGATAAAGGTATCGTATAGTACAATATGTAAGTGTTTTCGGCGTGAGGGGGACAAGTCAGGTTTTGACTTCGTCTAAATGGCTTTGTGCGAAAGTGTGCACTGAGAGAGCAACATCTCAAGAAACCACACGGTCGCCAACGCTCCCGCAAGTAAAGGAAATGAACAGGGATGGAATGAAGTGATAAGCAAGGATATCATAACATCGATTAGTATTTTTGTGCCCAAAGCATCATTACCAAACTCCGGCAACAAGAAGAATTTGTAACATAAGTAGAGAGGAAAAAAATGGAAATGGACAAGAGAAGTGGAAATGGAAATGGTCATCAAGTTGGAGGGGCAAATAGGGAGGAGAAAAAATCTTACTCAGTCCACGCCATAGCGAGCGCCAGGCATAGCGAGCCATCCACCCAAATACTGGCCTATTCAAATGTCAACTGGGATTCAACCAATCGCATTGCCCAAACTTGCGGATGGTTCGCGATACCGGGCGCTCGCTATGGTGTGGACGATGTTAAGCCAAATTCCATAAATTCAGGAAGTTCATCCGTCTCATAATCTCCGCATCGCCCTTTCGGTCCGATAACTCCTTCATCTTTCGACTATCGGAGCCCATGAGGACTTCGTCGTCCTCTTTGTTCCAAATGCCTGGAATATCCGCTGGTTCTTCGCCTTTTGAGATCGCCTTGAGAAGGATTTCTATGTTGGCTTTGACACCGGAGGTGCGTTCTACGGCTTGGATCACTTCAGATGCCGAAAGACCAAATTCCTTTTCGCAGTAGTCGAGGTAGCGGTGCATCTCCTCGATCCCAGCCTTGTCTGTTTCTGTGGCAGTTTTACTCGCAGATTCGGGTGCTTTTGCTCCTGAAGCCTTGGGCTCGGGGGTATCAGCGCGGGCGGGGGCGGCGGACATTGTGGGCTTGCTAGATGCTTGTTCGTCATCTTCTAGCCATGGGAAGCCAAAGTTCATCTCCGTTGAAAATGCCTCTTGGTCAATCTCGGCGTTGAAGATGGCCTGGGTGCTCATATCTTCATAGGAGAGTCGTGTCTTCTTGGCTTTGGGGGACTTGACTAGAATGGACTTGGGTGGCGTTGGCTTGGAAAGTGGCTTTTTGTTTGGGGTTAGCCCCTTGGGTGACTTGGCCGGAGTTTCGGATATTTTGACAATTTGGGCCGCTTTTGTGGGTTTTCCCGCGACCTTTTTGGCGGGGGTTTTGACCACCTCGACCAATGCTTTCGATGTTGACGCGGATACGTCTTCTACAGACTTCTCCGCACTTGTGGGAACGAACCCACCCAATTCAATTGATGGCTGACGTTTATGCCGAGGTGACGTATCAGGGGTAGATGGTACTTCTGATATGGAAGCGTATCTCTTCCTCGGTCTCTTCACAGCTTGGCTGGCTCTAGGCGTTTGCCCATCATCGGCATGCTTGCGTTTCTGAGGAGAAGTTTGATTTTTGGGTGTTTGGGGCTTAGCTGACAGAGCGGTTTCCCCCGATGTAGCTAATTGGGAAGTGGCCGAATTAATAACTACTCTCCATTGGGGCAATTCTGCGGCCACCTGCTCAGACTCAAGCATGGCGGTGGCAGTGAGACCATGATTACCTGGTAATCTCCGCCTTGCAGTTGTAGAACTAGTGACAGGCGACCCTGAATCCTTCTCAGGACCTGAGTTTCGCGGCTTCACATCCTTCTCCAACGATTCACTTGAACGAGATTCCAGCTGTATCGGGCTTTGTAACTGTAAGCTCTTGGAGCTACGGAAAGATGCACTGGCCCCTCGTTCCTCTTGGGACACTCTCGACCTATTGTCCAACTTCCGGAACTCAGGAAGTATAACGCTGTAAAAGCAGGCGCTCCACTCATGCCGGGTATGCGCGGGATTCTGGAAAAACAAAGTGTTAGTTCACAATATTGAGCCTAAATTATGGGATTAGATCAAAAGGGCTAATAAAACTACCTGTCGGTTGAGCGACTTGAATATCTTCATCGGTTGATCTGATAAATTGATCTCCTCCGCCTTATCCATCAGCAATTTCTTGTCAGCATCGGTAAAGCTGCTAAAGAGTTCACTGTCGCTCTCGCTATCACTATCGGTGTCATCCCCCTCTTTAGTAGGGATTGCTTTCAGCGTATCTCTAGTCATGGGAGGTGACTCGGGTTCGGGTTTCGGCTCGCATGGTTCTTGGAACACAGGTCCATTGGGCATGATTTTAGAGAAGTGGTCCACCCACCGGCCGCGCCAACTGTGCATGGTATGTTGGGGATACTGGAGTGAAGCGTGAGCGGGGTGAAAAGCTAACATAAATATCGAACCAAGAGCATACTTCGTCGGCCAACTTCTGGTATACGGTATTACCACCCAGCTTGACACCTGGCACGCTGATAGCTCGGAGGAGGATATCGTCATCTTCCTGAGTGAAAAAATTCCGTCTGTAAATGAATGTTAAAAGCCGGATATGCAAACAAATGGTTTCCAATAACTTACCCAAATTTCCCAGGCTTCACAGTCTTCGACTGGGATATCGAGCCGGACGGAACCCGGTTTTTCTTCGCAACGACTCGGTGGTCCTCCAAATCGACAAGTTTGCGTTCTCTGAGACAGGCGTCAATGTATCTGTAAGAATATCTAGAACGCGTTCACATCAGTCAATTTTCTCTAACTTTGTGGGGGCTACGGGCAGGTTGAGACGAACAATTTGTCGTTCTGCGGTGTCTCTTTCAAATGGTCAACCAGACGGATTTCGGCATCCTTTTCGCTAGTAACAACAACACCGCCGTTCGCCTGGATTTTGCAATGCGAACTAGTTAATATAAGAGTCCAAAGGTTATTTGTGGAGGGTGGTATTCATGCCTGGATGAGATTTTTGTAGTTCAAGCGTGCGGGAACTCGCGCCGAGAGCCAGAACTTGGTGCCCTCAAAGAGACTACCGCATAAAGGAGCGGAAAGATTTCCCTCCTGGATTGTGGCCATCTGGTCGTTCGCGAGTGTTGAAGGGTTATTGCTGATGGCACCGGGTAGTGGGGGCAAGCGATGAGTGGATATGGAGGGGAAGTTGGAGTTTGGGACGCGCGTTGACACACAGATGTGTGGGGTGACGCGACTCGATGTGGCTGGAATGTCACACGGTCATCTTGATCCTCGTGACTTGACTTTCGCTTAGGATTTGGGGAGAACCTGGTTTCCTGCATTTTAACTGCGGTTTATCCCTTTTGCGGCACCTTTTCCTGTGGCGTTTACAATGAATCCCGATGGCACCGCCTTTCGAGATTACCGTGACCCAAGGCACGAGGGCCCCACTGCTCCAGTGCCGGTATCGGTTGATCCCTCCGGTTTTTATCCCGTTAAGGGCCTGTTTGGCGGGAACGGTAGGCGGGTCGACCTTTCCGTTCACGGATGATTTTAGCTGGAGAAAGGGTTGTCTTGGCACCTTCAGAACGGAAGGAAACGGTCGTTTGTATAGAATGGGGAAACGGAACGGAACGGTCGTATCCAAACAGGCCCTAATTGGGCAAAGCCCAATCATATCACAATTTTCAGTTCATCGTCACCTATTAGGAAACAGGGCATAGGGCTTTCATAATTGATATGGGGTGGAAAAGAAAAGATAAATGACCCATCACATGACTTGCTTAATAGGGTTATAAACATGTCATTTCCTTCGCCCATTCACGACTTTTTAGGGCGTTCCTGGTAATAATTTAGGTAACCAACACTGTTTCTATCAGACCATACCGGGTCCCATCAGATGAGGCGGATGAGGCGGGTTGAGGCTCCGCCGTCGACGTCAGGCTACATGAAGGGTTGCAGGGTGTTCACAACTGAGCCAAAAAGTTATCCTCTCCTTTCTGCCCTTCTTCTGCTGTACTCGAGTAAACCCCATCACCAGGAAGGACCGACTCGCCTCGCTTTCTCCTTTTCCCTTTCGGCACGATACAGCAGAACTTTCCCAAGTGCTAATGCTGTTGCAGGTGGATCTTCGTCCTTTGTGCCTTATACCCTCATCTTGACTCCTTCCCGAGGGATTTATTTCCTCCTGCTACGAGAAAAGTGAGAGTGTAGAAGTCTTTGCGGCACTCAAGGTACTTGTACCACACCGGTATGGCAAACTCCACCTTACCACACGTTGGAACCCTACCGGTTACGGAAAAGGACCTAACCATCGTTAAACCGCAGCCCCTTAATAAATAAAGGACAGGTTGACATCGGTATTTGCGTGCTCCTCAGCCCTCCAACTACTCCCCACCTCCCTTACCAACACCTCGTTCTGCTCCCTCTACCTTTCCACCTTTCGGGAACTCTGAGGTAAAAGGTGGGCATAGCGGTGTGGCGCTTATAAAATAGGTGAATCCTAAAACCCTATTCCTCGGAAGATGGGTATAGTCCGACAAGTTGGGTTGGTGATATTGGGGATATCGTTCTTTACCTTCATTGCTCTGTTTGGACATGTTCCGAAATTGAGGTGACATTCCGGCCCCGAGTTTTCACTTCATTCTCCATGCTTTGTGCGGTTGGGTACCGGATATTCTGGACTCACGGTTTTTTCTCTTCGACCCTGCCTTTTTTCCACAGTCTTCCATCCTCGAGTACGATCCCGTACCGTCATTTGCTTGAATGAGTGGATTGGTTCCTAACCCTAGTCGGCGCGCCAAGATCCACTCCCATAGGTCGGATAAACCGATTCATGTGGAGCATCTTCCCGAGATGGCTTTCCAGTATCGATAGAAGATTTACGGGTGGTTACATTGGCCCTTTCGTCTCCAGGGTCGGGAACTACCTGATGAATGAAAAACACCCCGTGGTAATGGTGAGCGACGTATCAAACTTTTGCTTTTCTGTTCGCAGCGGTCGGGGTCTGATGGGAGTGCTTTGTAGGCATTCTACCTCACTCTTGTGTCGGGGGGATTGTACATGTTTGTCAAGGATGGTTGGCAATACCTCTCACCAACTAACAAGTTATTCCCTCCTTCCATCCCCGGTGAGCGGTTGAAATCTAACATCTTTCAGGATTTTTGTCCCCATTGTCGGTATACTGCCGTACATTACCATGTATCAAGCTGCCAACTCCGATCCTGGCTTCGTGACTCCCGAAAATCATGAGCGCGCGTTACGGGCCTATCCATACGACCATGTGAACTTCCGTCCAGGGGTGATTTGTAGGACCTGCCACCTCCGGAAACCCGCGAGATCGAAACATTGCTCAACATGTTTGTACCCTTCAAATCATAACGTTTTCCTTTCTGATCCCGTACAGGCAAACATTGCATAGCCAAGCACGATCATCACTGCGTAGTTATCCGCTGTCAAATTGTTGGCTGACAGCTAACAAGTGGTAGGTGTGGATCAACAATTGTGTCGGACAACTCAACATACGACACTTTATTTTCTTTTTGGTGGCAACTGATATCCTTTTGACATATGGCGTTTATCTCGCCTTTGATATACTCCGAAACGTGTTCATGCTCCGAGCGGTCATACCTTCTAATGCACCAATTTCAAGCCTTCCCTGGTCAATTTACATGCACCTCCTGGGGATCATTATAGTCGAGGAAATCTACATAGGCGCAGTGTTCCTCCTAGCATCACTGACCGGAATCCTCAGTTACGCCTTCACGATCTACCATCTGTTTCGCCCCCTTGCCCTCTCCACGCGTGCCTGCTAACGCTTAACTAGCTACTTAATATGGGCCGGCACAACCACTAACGAAACCATAAAATGGTCCGATTGGCAAGACGATATCAGAAATGGTGACATCCTAATAGCAGAACCGGACGAGAACCCACCCTGTGCCGAAGACAACGAATACGATGAAGATGAACTCTGCCGGCGCTGGCCAAAACGCACAACACAGCTGTTCTACCGCCGGGACCCTGGGAACGTGACAGAGTTACCTCCCGGCTTCCTGTGGCGTAGGATCGAATCCCTGAGCGAGATGGATAATGTATACGATTTGGGGTGGAGTAAGAATTTTGAGGACGTGTTTTGGCCTCAGGAGTTGTAGATTTGATTGGGTTTTTCTTTTCTTGTCTAGCTATCCGGGCTGATAGACTTGTGTGGGTAGTTGCTGGGGGTTGGTGGGTTGCTGTGGCTTCCGGAGTTTGCTTGGAATTGGATAAATCTATTTGGTCATAGTCCATCACTCGGGTGCAAACGAGGCTGTCCGCCAAAAATGGTCTCTCCTCAAAGTTAGATTGTGCCTTACCAAGTGTAATGACCCTCGGGTGGGGAAATATCCATACTATTATATATTAGGACATACTAGTTGAAATTTCTTTCTTCCTTCCCCTGGGGCCCTCATCGCCCCCATACCCAAACCTTCACAGGGTATATGGTACTATTTCCCCGATGTTTCGTCGTTGCCTACAATTAACTCTGCTTTGCTGACCCAAGCACGGCGTAGTGGTGTGGGGTTTTTGTATAGGCATACCAAATGAATGCAGTATCGATTGTGGTGGTCACAATCTACTCTCTCCTGCTTTCCCCAATCGCACCTAGACACCCCTTCCAGGTTGTCCAGAGCGCCTAGTGTCTAGATGGCATATCCCACTACTGGTGCCCTGGTGTGTTCGCGCACAGCGGGGCGCATCTGTTGGACGAATTTTCGGTGCATCTATTGGACTACCAGCATGTAGATTAGAGACTGCGGTTACCTCCGTATCGCTCCTCAAGAGCTAGCGCAGAATATACCTATCGGGCAGGTTAACCAAGAGTCAAGACCGAGGATCCATTGGGGGATGCTATAACAGCCAGGGAGTAGCCCAGCAGCCCGAACTCCCACGAATTCCACCACTCCTCAAGTCTAGGCAGGCCCTCCAAATCCAACCACAACCAGCGCCTAAAAGATTCACGTGCTCCCTTCTAAACTACAGTACGCTCTCATTCGGGGTTGGAACATGTTCGGAGAGGGGACGAGGACGGAAGAACGGGGGCGGACGAGGAGCCAAACCGTGACTTTGTATCATACCAAAAGTCTGTTCCTCCTACGCCCTCATCACTCCACCCCCATCCTACTCGGGGAATTTTCTTGGTTTTTTTTTTTCATGATAATTGATCATTGACTTGGAGGAAGAACGAGCCCGGAAACCTGGGAAAAATGTCTTTCGGGACCTTAACCCTATACTGGAGGGTCATGACTTGGGCGTTAAGAGTGATGTTATTTTGGGAAACAAGTTATATTCCCAAGGTTGGGAGCGGGGAAGGGGAAAGTGGAGAAAACTGACGGGAACGAGAACTACCAAAAATTCCCCGATGGGGGGAGGAAATGCCTCGAGATGAATAGGTTAGAGTAAGGCTATTAAAGTGGAGGTATCGGGTCTAGAGGGTCTGAGGATTAAATCGGCTGGTGAGGCCTGCTCTGTTTTTTCTTCCTCCCTCAGTAGTCGGCATTGTCAAGTGAACGGGAAGCGATGTTCAATTTAGGGAATCGGTGTGATGATGGAATTATCTCCCGCTCTTTGGATCATGGCGCCCCCCCGCCAGGGTTCGCAGAGGCCTCTCCGAGCCCTGGCCACTCTCGGGGGATTTCCAAGAGGACTGTGCCAGAAAACCCCGGACTATGCCCACTAAGCTTTTCGGAAGCTGCTTAGAGGTTCGCGAGTGTTGGAGGCGTCTACCGATTGCTATCGGGAGCAGTGAGAGAGCGGGGAAAATTCTCGGATGCTTTCCCTTTGCTAATATGTGATATATCCGAATGCGAATATAAACTATTACGGTATCAGAGGGAAGCTTTAAATTGTGGCTATTCGGTGTGTGTCTGTCCCTGTTTTCATGTTTTTTGAGGAAGAAACATATATGCGATTGCTTTCCTTTTGGTACCACTAGTTTGTTTTCTTTATTTATTTCTCCCACGATCCCAGGGCTAATAAACTAGGCCGGAGATGAGGCCATGATTTACAGTCCGTCTAGTCCACAATTCTTGAGGAGCGTAGTTTCAGCAAGGACGATGCCTGCGCAAAGTGGGGCATCATTAGCAATCATCGGCTGGATCGTAAATGACCCCCGCGGAAGCAGGGCAGGTACGGGGAATTAGCACCGATGCGTAGTGAGTTGTTGACACATAGGTTACCAGATGGGAGGGATACTTGAGTGCGGATGTTGAGGGTGGTCGGTGGTAACCTAGGAGTTTTCCATTTTTTTCGTTATAATTTTCTTTCCACTGGTGTCTATCCTATGTACCAGTAGCTGGTGTGTTATTTCGAGTTGCGTTAAGAGCGTAATGTGTGGCCTTTCATGATCGGACATGATATCGGCATTCTCTCCTGGTCCAGCCATCATGAAATGTCACTCGCCTTCAACCCCCCCGAGCTTGTAAATGTCGAATCACAATTCGCGTCACCGATCGCCCTTGTGAGCCCCTGCCAGTTGTGAACGAGTACGGCAGTACATGCCAGGATATTAAAAGAACCCATGATGGGACTAGTCTTCCCAGCTCTTTGGTCGAACGTCAGCGCCAGAGCCCCAGTTACGACCGGACGGGCGAAGGAACCACACAGCCCCACCCCTGTCCACCTCAGAGGGTGGGCTAACTAGCTCGCCGCACACACTAGTCACGAGTGGGTGGGTGTCGATGGCAGCAGTAGATATATCGCTGGAGCGGATGTGAACGGCACCCGAGTAGAATGGGCTACAAGATACCCCAGTCCTGGCGCTGGGGGAGGGTGGTGGGGGGGGGGGGGCACGCGATGGTTTCTCCAGGGGAAGAATTCGGAAGCGTATTGGTTTTGGTTTTTTTGGTCGTGTCATAAATTGGGTGGGAGAACTCTTGGATTAGAAGGTGTGCTGGTGGCGTATCATATCATAATTCTCGAACTCGGGCTAGGTTAGATCCCTAATTTCAGTCTCGCCCTCGGAGTGTTGATCTATCGCATCGGTGCTTAATTTACGTCCGGTTAATTCGTGGTTCCTAACTCAACCTGCAAGTTGCCTGAGTTTACCACCGCTTATTATGATATGATACTAGTAGTGTTCGGGAAAGATCGAGAGGAGATTACGGTCACTTTGGAATTCTTCGTTGGTGAGAAAAAAACCTCTCGGTAGGGTCTTTCAAGACGAAGGATTTCCGTGGGATGGGGGCTAATGGAGCTGATAGGCTCCAATGAGTTCTGCCAACTTGAATTCACACCGACCCCACGAAATCCTCTCTAAAAGCTTGACAACCCTCAACAAAGAGGGTTCAAGCGTTCCCTTCCACGCTACGCCCTTCTCCGGACCCAGGATACAATGAGAGGGGCGAGTGCGGAAGTGTGAGGACGAGGAGCCAAACCCCGAGTTTTCCTAGGAGTTAGCTCATCCTCTGCATTCGCCTCCACTCTCCACTATCCACACCTGTCAAGAGCAATTAATTTTTGGCCTCCGGGAGAATCGAGCTTGGAATCCTTGAAGAGCCGAGTCTGGGGGGACTGGTAGCCATGGCCCTAGCGCGGAGTGTTATATTGTCATTGGAATTTTGTCCCCAGCATTGGGGGTAGTTTATGGAGAGGGATGAAAACGGTATCACGAGAATCATTGGGTTGAGGGCATTGCCTCGTGGAGATGAATGCATTAATGCAGAACTATTTTGCCAACATGAGCTTTCTGACCCGGAAGCAAGTTGGGCTAATGGACCGAGGAGGTCCGCCTTATGATATCTTTCTCCCTTGCTCCATGACGAACCTAATCCAGTAAAACGGATATGCAATACCTAATCCGCAGAATCCGGGTGGTGTCGGGAAAATCTTTATGCCATAAAAGTGGCCATTATGGCATAAATTGCTCCACAATATTATTTAGAACTTTTGCATTAGGGGAATGGTTCCCATTAGTCAAAAAAAAAATTTGCTGTATTTTTTGTTTTGTCTGTATGATACAAACTTTATGTGGCATATTTTTCTGGGATGAGTAGTAAGGGTTTAGGTAAAAAAAAAATTAAAAAAAAAGAGTTTGTGCATAGCATAAGGATTTTTTTCTTCTTTATTTTCCAGGACAGTGTATTTAGGGGCATTACTATTAGGGTTATTGGAAAACACAACTACAGACTTTCCATATTTTTTATATTATGCTCATGCCGAACACTCATATTTCTTTTTTTAACACATATATGCAGCCTTTATGATCGTGGAGGATCTGGCGGACGTGCCGAACAGGGCGTAAGCCCTCCAGCCACGGTACACATCTCCTTGTAGTGATCGCGCCCATTTCAGAGGTCACTTGATAGAAGGTATTGTGGGGTGAGTTAGTAGTATTGGGTAATCTATATACATTAATCCGTACAGCAAGAAAAGGCCATCAAGAAACTAGGAAATGCGGATTCCTCACCGCAATGCGCAATATTTCACCCGGCCCCAAAATCAACACGATAAACGCCCCCACCAATGCGAACCGACGCGTAAATACCATCCGGGTGAGAGAAACTTTCCTGTGGGGCATACTCACACCCCGCTCATAAATGTGGCGCCCGCGCCCAAGCGCCCTCCTCTTCCCAACCCGTCCCTGACCAGCACGCACAAGTTCTCCTTCATCTCTACCCCGATTCCAACCCCTTCTCTATTACCCTCCTTACCCATTCCCTTCACACAATTACTGCCATTTCCCCTAAATAACAGCTTTTCAAGCACATTCAGGCATCCCCCAACCCTCGCATACCAGAAAACATCCCTTCCAATATCATCACTAGCCCGCACCTCGCACCTTGGATCCTTTACCAAAAGCCTCACCACCCTTGTCCACCCGCCGAACGCCGCCATCATAACTGCCCTGCGCCCTCCCCTGGCGCAGGCATTGACTTCATTATCTCCAACCCTCTTCAGCAACTTCCGAACAATCCTGTCCCGGCCCCTCCCCGCCGCGACCAACAGCGGCGTCTCATCGTTCGGGTACCGCGTGGTGACGTCCACCCCGGCCTCGATCAACCCGAGAACCGTCTCATCCGGCTCCGTCAATATCGCATCATTTAGGAGCGCACCGTTCCCGACGAAGGATAGAATTCCCCGGGAGAGGAGATGCCGGGCTAGCCGGAGATTGTCGAAGCGTGCGGCAGAGTAGAGCAATTTTCGACCATAGGTTGGCGAGCGGGTCGTGAGGATTCTCGAGGTCAAGGTTGGGACGAGGAGGGTTTTCAAGTAGGTATTTGCTCGCGATAAGCGGGAGAGGTCGGGTACGGAGAGGTAGGAGGAGATTAGGAGGTGGAGTTCAGGTGAAAGGGCGAGGAGATGGGGCATGGTTGGTTTTTGCGCAGTACGCCGGCTCAGGTAGAGAGGGGGAGGTGGTGAGGGGGTAGCGATTGCGGAATTATTATGATGGTTTTGTGGCGCGGGATAGCTTAACTGCGATGGGTAATTTTGCCGGGCCGGTGACAAGCTGTCAGAGAGCGTAAGGTTTTGTGGCTGGTTGAGCCACTCAAGCACCGCCCTTAGCTCCGAGACCGACGCCACGGCAGAGGGGTTGCCTAAACTCCTATCGCGATGGGGATCATGAACAAAACTAGATCGGAGAAGAAAGTTGGATAGATAGTGTCGGCCGTGGGTAACCGAGGGTCGGGGGTATTTTTCATTCATCCCCGACTTTGAAGATCCACCACTCCACCGAAATATGACTTTTCTTTTTTCTTCTTCTTCTATAAGCAAAAGCATATACCACAGCTTACAGCCACATCCCCAAAGTTCCTCCAGTATCATGCCCTTCCTTGTATCTTGCAAGTAGCGTACAGGAACCGGTACCTCGAGAGCAATACCGTACGAGTGCCTGTTAGCAACAAGGGAACAGCAGTAACCTTAGAGATAACCGTTTTCGGATAAGCCCCTGGGTGGGGGTATTGTAAACTTTTATAAAAAGATGGGGCTTGGTGAAGCGTTTCAAGGGCTAGCGGTGCACGGAAGGGAATGGAAACTCCGCCGACGCAGCTGTTCGATGCATGATGCACTCTATCAGCGGTATCATAGCCGTTAAACCCGCAGAGCATAACTCACCACCGGTATGGAGTTGCAAGGGTTGGAAGTTGGAGCATCCTGTGCTTGACCATATCATACTCGTATGATACAGTGCCGGTATGGGGGCGCACTGAAGGCTGAATGCCAAAGCTACTCGTACTCGTACTGTACACTCCCAGGGCCCGGGTAACCCAGTTTTCTCCCTCAGTGTCAGAATAAGCCTTTGAAACCGCCCAAAGTGGTAAATGTTGTTATGTAATCGCATAAAACCGGCATCTTGGCATGATTATTCAGCGCTTAGACTAATATTACTAATATGGTACCCCGGTTTTTCGAGCACCATGACCTAGCGCCATAGACCGTCTCCAGGCTTGGCGAGGCATTTCAGGTCTTGGCATAAACCGGAACCCCACATTTTAACTTTAATCTTTCTTTCTTTCCCCCCCCTTTTTTTTTTTCATTTTTTTTTTTTTTTTTTCATTTCATTAGATTGTTCCCGTGCTCATCCTGGGGTTTCAATACGAGTAGTAGTTTTGAGGAGCGTAATCAAAGCGATTTGTGCGAAGGACAAAACGGTATGCTCTAATAGTTGCTTATGATACTACCGATAGTTTTGCTCGGGATTCAATGACCAGATCCACTCTGTCGCCTCAGCTACATGTAAATATCCTGAAATGCCAAGATTCGCCACGCCTCGCTAAGCCCTCGCACGGTCGAGGTCTTTAACGGGGGTGACGAACAAGGACTGCCGTAGTATGATGCCGGTATACACGGTACACAGCCCCTTTCTCGGGGGGAGGGGGCAACTTTGTACTCGCGTGGCCGAGGTGAAAGAGGTCACTTTGGGGAATTGCTATCATACTGTACTAGTACTTTGGGTGCCCGGCTTCGACTCGACCGTGCGGGTGCTGTAGCGGCGATGGTCACGCCATAACGCCGATAGTAACACTTCGGATCGCTGCACCGGTATTGGTACCCGAATACTGGTACGTACTGCCACCGACAACGTACGGTACTGTGGTCTACTCGTCATCAGGTTCTAATATGTACTCGTGGTGCGGTACGCTTGAGTCCACAAAGTTCTCGTAACATCTGATGCATCGCAGTCTTCCGCGGGAAGATTGCAGCGGCTATTTATGGTTCTCGGGAGGAGAAAAAAAGAAGAAGAAAAAATCCAAGTATCCTTTGTGGAATTCGCAGCCAGTAGTAGTCCAAGTTAGATTGAAGAATGATTTCTCGAAAGAGAATCATTCGTGTCTTGCTACCGGCACCCCCCATCAAGGGCCGGAGTTGATGGGGTATGTATCATGCAAGTGCTATCTTACTACCGGTATGATAGAATGACGGCAGTAACGGTCAATGTACCGGTGTACAGTACGAGCACCTGAGGTGTCACAGTAGAGAACCTTGTGTATGCGAGTGCACTACGGTAGTACAGTACTCGTACAGACCCCCCCCGA
>PYWC01000018.1:2304571-2355451 GCA_003182015.1 Tuber magnatum | reverse complement strand
GGGGGGGTTTTGAAGGAGGGGTGGAAAGAATTTGTGGAATCATTTACGGTCACTCGACTGTGTCTGCGCTATCTTGTGACCGTGGTAGGGTCGTCATAGACAAACCTCACTGCTGCAGCGCTCGGTAAACTAGACAGAATATCATCGCGCAAGTGCAATACATCTGAAGACTAAGGGCCAAGGCCCTATCTGGCATGACACCCTGTAGAAATCGCGGTATAGACCGAAACAAAAGAATGGTCGTTCTTCAAAAATATCCGTACTCTATTATCATAGAATCCCTCATAATTTCAGGGCTCAAAGGGGAAGGGTCGGGGGCCGTATAAGTTGGGGCTAAAACACGTAATCCTGACCGCTTTTGATCCCACCGCCTCCGTGCTATCGTACTGCCCACTCGCTTTGGACTATAGCGGGTAGGAGGTTGCGGTTTGTTGCGATAGGGGCTTTGGTCATCGTTGTTTATGCTGTGGATAGGAAAACAGAACTGCACGTGATTATGGCAATTATGGAAGTGATCGGTTTACCGTACTCTAAACCCTTGGTTTTAATTACGGGTGGGGAAGCGCTAACGAAAGTACGATGGCTCTGGATACAAATCGCCGTTTTTGCGACATGCCAAACAGACTCCCGTCTAGTCTATTTCGTCGGAAAAATGCAAAACTGGCTCGGGAAAGGGGATGAATCACGATACGCTGCACACTCTAAAACAAAGGACGAACCAATGAACGGGAACCATTCCCCCCCGCCTCGAAACCCCTCGCGCTGTTGGTGACCGGCCATGCTTGGCTATCCGGTAAGCTCGCAGTATAAAGTATTACTCCGCTAATAAGTCAAATCTGACAAATCTCGAGAACAATCAACCAAACAAATAGAAAACATAGAAGAATAAGCAAGCGGACACGACCCCTCAAAGAGAGCGGAGGCTACTAAGGCGATGGATTACGTATGCATCTGTATAGTAAGAAGAATGCAAGAGGAATTCCCACCCGAGCGTATAGTGGTACGTTACTTGGTTCGATGATGGCTTCGCTTTCTCCAACCCTGATGTCGCCGGTATCCACCCCGACTCCTCCCGCAGTCCCCTCTGCCGTGTCGTTTCCGAGCTCGTCTAGTGTCTCCTCCGCAACCCCGTCTGCAGTCTCCTCCACGGTCTCCTCCACAATCTCCTTATTGGTGTCCGGGACCATATGGGCCTGTTTTAGGATATCCAAGCTATATCCTCTCCCGAGTATTGCCCCCAATTCAAATGCTGTCACCCCCCCATTGTTCTTGATGGTCCGATCCGCTTGTTTCATGGCCAGAAGCTCGACCACATCCGGCCAATCGAATTGAAAAGCGAGGTGAAGCGGGGTATCACCGAAAATGTTCTTCTTGTTTATCTGGCCGCTGTATGTGCTGTCCTTTGACCCAGCTTCGAAACCTAAAAGGGCCTTTTCTACAAGTGGCGTGAGCCCTAGGCAGGCTGCGATGTGCAGTGGCGTCTGATACCCCGCCAAAAGCTGCATCTTCGGATCTCCGCAGAGCTCAATCCAGGGTTTTCGAATGATGTCGCTGGTATCGAAGAATTGATACTGCAACCAGTTATGGGTGGGGTCATCGGTGAATTTGTGCTCTGCAATCTCGATGCTACGACGAGCATGAATGAACCAGAATTCTGCAGCGTATCGGAGATATGGCCACTTGTCCTGAGCTTGCTGGCTCTTCTGTGCCTTTTCCGGTGGGGCCCCTGCTGGCCCCCCCCGGCGATCTCTATTTGAACTTGACACCCGGTATCTAATGTGAGATACCCTAACACTTCCTGCCGTGGGTTTCTCCAGGTCCGCAATGGCACGGTGAAGGTACCGGAAGCACTCCCAAGAAACGGCGAGGTCGAGCTCACTTTTAGGGGGCCCCTGTAGGATATCCCTGCCCAAAAGGTATTCTCTTGCGGTATGGTGGACAATGGATACAGTTGTGGCGCTGGCGCGGAGAAACGACAGAGAGGATTGGACATACTGCCTGATTTTCTCCTCAGTTCTCGGCTGAATCTCGATGCTTGTCCGCCTACGAGAGCGCTGTTGTCTAGTTTCCGCTCTGCCTTCTTCCATACATGCCAGGATATATCCAAGTTCGCCAAATGTGAGCGGGCGCAAGGCGAGTGCCACACTCTGGATCGTCTTCAGAACTTCTTCCGGTATTCCCGGCGACTGGACATCGCATATCATTTTTTCGTACAAATCTTCGAGCCTTCGCGGGAGTTTCCTTAGATAGGGTTCGTAGTTACCGCCGGGGCAAAAGTTGTGTAAATTCTCGACAGCCAACGATGCCCAGAGGAAGGATCCTTCAGACCTCTCCAAAAGGGTCTTGATCGCTCCGACCCTCTGTTCGTGATTCCACCCCCCGAATGCATTCACCTTGTGCCTAATAACGGTTTCCAAATCCCTTCTTACAGAATCGTTCTTATCAATATTGATCTTCGTGCATCCTCCACAAAGGCTATTAGAAATTTTGATCACATCCCGACTGGAGAGGAGTATTTTGACCCTGCCGATCTTCATGAGCTCCAGAATCCTTCCAACCAATTCCTCACACAAGTCCCCATTGAGCCCATCTATACCGTCGATGAGAATGTACACAGTGTCTGTTGGGCGGTCCTTGATCGCGTTTCTTAGAACCTTCCATAGGGAACTCGGGTTGGTGAAAAATTTATCCCCCTGAATTCCAAGTTCAGTCTTGCAGCCACCGAATAGGCTCCCATCCCGGTGTAGAATGCCATATAGTAGGTCCCAGGCTACCTTCGCAAGCTTGAGTTTTCGTGACCCGGCCTCATCAGCAGATGTCTTGCCTATAGGAGGTTCAGGCGAGGTGAAGTGGTAAGCGAATTTAACTCCTCCAGGAGGATCGCCGGGTCCTTGGAGAAATTTGGCGGCAATACGCTTGGCCAACATAGTCTTTCCTGTTCCGGGGCCGCCGCAAAGCCAGAGAAGCTCGGATTTTTCGCTGTCCCACCACTCCTTGTACCAATCTTGTTCGAAAATCCATTCTCCGGTACCATTCTCGGGCATGTTATGCGGATCGCTGAGGTAATCCAGGTCAATTTCTGGCCGCGATACCCCCCAGCGGTTACCCGCCAACAGCTCTCCAAAGGTTTCTACTCAAGTTCTTAGCCATAAGCTGGAAACAAAGACTGGCAATGAAGCACTGCATACCAGGAACAGCTTGAGGATCTAGTCCACTATAGTTATTTGTGACATTTGTGTTGAAGCTGTGGCTATTGCCTGAGTGGTCTCCGGAGATATGACTTTGGTTTGCACTATTAGCTAATCTGGACACATGTAGAGAAACCATCTGGTGTAATACCCTACCACCATATCCCTATCAGTATCTGCCCGTGGCTGGAGATCTTTTGAGATCTTCGAAATTAGATTTGGGTTGTTGCCATTGTTATCCGGTTGGTTGGGATTGATGTCGTCCTGTCCGAGGAGTATCTTCATAATTTCCTTGTGCCCATTCCAGGCGGCTCGAAAGAGCGGTGTTTGGCCATACTTGTCTGGCTTGTCGCGGTTGATGTCGTCCCGCTCGAGCAGAATTTTAACCACTTCCTCGTGCCCATTCCCAGCAGCAGAACAGAGTGGTGTCTGGCCTAACCCGCCTGGTTCGTCGGGCAAGATGTCGTCCCGTCCGAGTAGTATTTTCACCACTGCCTCGTGCCCATTGTGAGCAGCCAATATGAGAGGTGTATTGCCTACACAGTCTTTTTGGTTAATATTACAGTCCTCCACCTCTACCAAACCAGTTACAATCTCAACAATCCCGAAGGCGGATGCACAATGCAGACTACTGAACAAGGAGGGTGTGTTGGAGTTAATAGTATGCAGGCCTGGCCCCTGTGCTTCCATGAAGAGTTTAGTGGATATATGGTTATTGTAGTCGTCAAATAGCTTCCGCGCAAGCACTTTCGCGCAATCCGAAAGGTCCCTTTTTGCGTGGACTCCCCAATATAGAGAAGAATATTCGAGAAATGGCATGCCTCGGAGATTGGGAGAGGGGCTAGTGGAAAGAGCCTTGACTTGCTGCGAATTTAGATAAGTTAAGCAGGTTTCCGCTATTGCCGAATGAGCTGCGCCAAAAAGCTCGGGATGAGCCCGGAGGTACTCATGAAGGGTAAAGTGGATTAGCCGGATTATGGATGTCTTCTTGTCTACAGCAACGAGCCCTTGGCAGCATGCGAGCAATGTTGCTATAGAAGGAGTATTGTCGATATTGAGATTCGGCGATCCTATATCTACCCCTAGGGCATGACACAGCTCATCAACCCTCAAGGGCCGCTCCGAGTGTGAGATCCACATCGACGCGGCTATGCCAAGCCTCGCCTTCTCCCTGCCCTGCCCCTTTATCCGATCCAGTGTTGCGGCATAGGCACCCCCCAACCCCAAGCCATCTGTCATCGCGCTGAGCTTTTGTCGTCTGCGATGGATTGTGGTTTCTTGCAGGATCGCATCGATACTTAGTGAGACAAGTAGGAATCTAAATATGTGTCTGTCAGTGGATAACCTCAGGTAGCTTTCCTGGTGTTGCTTCAACATACATTTCAGAAATATTATCAGGAACTTTCTTTAGGATGTCTGCCTCCAGATTACTGTCCATTGCATCTGGGGTTGTGTCCTCGCGCAGCCTGATGCGAAGATATCCGACGATATCATCTCTCCTGGGAGTGATGGGTATCGTTATTATTCTTCCCGCAAGGCGCTTCCCGATCTCGGCCTGGATGTGTGGCCTCCCGGTCACGAATATTCGAGCGCCTGGCGACTCTTCGAGGATTTTGCATAGAGAATCGAGAAGCTTAACCCGATCTCCTGCCACACACTCATCTAGAGCATCGATGCAAATAAAAGTACGACTTTTGGAAGAGGTAATTTGGAGCATCTTCACAATGTCAGAAAGTAGCGGTCTCCGTCCACCGATCGGCTTTTTCTGATCTTCGTAGGCTTGCGATATTTCCTCTGGCACTTTTTCTAGTCCGCTAATAGCCTGTTTGAGTATGGTGCCCAATATACTCGTCAATGACTGCTCCTTTTGGGCGGCGTAGTCGAAGTAAAAACAGGTAACAGCGACATTTTGTCCTTTGGCCTGATCGCATAAGTTGTCTATCACCAATGAACTAGAATAGCGGCTTATTAGTGCTTGCCCTTTTTTCTTCTATCATGCTAGTGAAAGTCCATCCTTGTTACCTAATGAAAGTCTTGCCAACCCCCGGATCTCCATAGCAAAACAAAACTGCGTTGTCCGATTCACCTTCCCCACTACTGGCGTACCAGCTTTTAAATTCATCAGTTTGTAAGACCCATTTCCCTACATTTTCGACGCGGCGGTCTCGAATGTCGTGATGCCGTAACCCAGGATCTAGCGGGGATAGCCAGGCTAGGATATCAGATCGGTCATCGGAAATAGTAAAGTAATTCGTAATAGTCGTGTTCAAAGAGTGGGTGTTATTACTGAGCGCTTGAGACATCTTTTTTTCGCTGCGTGGGATGTCGTAGATAATGAATGATGGAGTCAGTTGATTACAGGAGTTTCTGGGGGCTTAAGAAAAGAGGGGTATTTTGTTGGACCTCATGCACGCATCAGGATCTACAAATCAATCTCCCGAATCTGTTACAGAAATACCCTGATTGCACCTACCGCATTGGTACCAGGAAGCGCCACACCTTCGATTTCGATTGGTCCGTTTCGGCCGGTAACTTGATGGCTTCACGAAAACATGCCTGCTTCCCGTGATATGATAGCTAGACTCGAGCTACCTCCTCGCTACTTTAGTCTATCTATCCTCTCTACGTCTTTTTGTCTTCGCTCAACACTATCACCGAGCCAATTTGTTAAGCGAGACCCTAGTCTGGACGTTAGGTACCTTTTTAAAGTTCACTGACTTGATCTTCTGGCTGCGGGCTGTGGTGTCTGGATTGGGGCAGCACGTGTCGGTCCCGTTCGTCACCTTCATAGTAGCGAGAAGGGGCTTGGGGGTTTGGGGTATCCATGGCTCCTGCCACCTCCTTCGGCTTCTCTGTGCCCAGCACAGCGCCGGTATTTTGTTGAGCCATCGCCTTCCCTTTCCGGGGGGTGCCTATTGTTGTCGAGAAAATTGTCACCTACAGGTGTGGCGGTATTCGTGGCTGAGTTATCGGCTTCATGTGGCAAAGTAGATTTTCTGTGGCGCCTCTTGTCAAGGCTATTACCGACCCGTCGCCTCCATGTGGCGTGGCGGGGTCTGCCTTGAGACTGGGGTTAGCGCCTGTGCGTGAAGGGAGGAGGTCTAAGGAGCCGGGCGAGGATAGAGTTGACGCATCCGGCGGTATATCATACAAGATTCGGACGAGGAAGGGGGTGAGAGCTTGGGCAGGGTGGGAAGAGGGAGCAATTGCTGTTAAGGGGGGGTCACGGCGAAGCCACAGGGGGGCATACTCATTCCGGTTATGGAGGTGGTTTGGGGCAAATTTTTGGAATGTTTCCACCATCAAGAGGTGAAGGAAGGATGGGGGATTGTGCGGGATCATGTACGGTCACTCGACTTTGTGACCTCGTCTGCGATATCATATCGGTACGACTAGTGGTGCAGTGCTGTACTAGTACAGTGATTATGGACGGCCTCGCCGCCACCACGCTCGGGTGAACTAAACCGAATCTAATCGTAGAAACGCAATAAGGCCGGGGTGGCATTCCAATGAAGAATAAGACCCTATCTGGCGTGGCACTAGATTAAAAACCACTGGTTTTCCTAAAACGCATTATGGACTAAAATAAAAGGATGTCGTTTCTCCGAAATGTTAGTGTCTGGCAAGCGGGTTCCTCTTTATTGTGGGGTTCCAGGGGGAAAAACACCAGAGATCGTACGAGTTGGGGTTAGAACATGCAAGCCTAAGTGTTAGAGCCGCTTTTGATCCCATCACCTTCATTTCCCTAAGCACTCAAATTTGCACTGTGGTAGACAGGTTGGTAACGCTTTAAGTCGAACCTGATGGAAAGGTTGCGAGAGGTCGTGATTCGTTGTAAGCAAAAGCTTTGTAAATCGCGTTTTTGTGGGGGATAGGGAGACAGTACAATGCATGATGACAAATATAGAAGTAATCAGTTTACTCTACTCAACTAAACCCTTTTTTTGTTGCGGGGCTCCAAATACAAAACACCGTTTCTGTGTCATGCCAAACAGACCCCCGTTTATTTGGTCAAGATTAATGAGAAACTACCGCTGCTCGGGAGAGAAGTTATATCGTGACACGCTGCCCATCCCCTAAAAAGATGACGGAAAAACGAATGAGAGCTGTGTCCCCCACTTCGAAACCTTTTCACGAGGCTGGTAAGCGGCCCTACTTCGCTATCCGATATGCCCGCTATATATCATACCGCCAATAACCCAAGTCGGACAAATCTCAAGAACAACCAACCAAGCAAGAAACAAACAAACAAACAAACAAGTGTACTGTAAACAACCCCTCAGAGGAGGGCAGAGGCTACGGCCCGCGTGCGCCGCCCTCCCCCGAGAGAGGAAAAGAAGTCACCACTTGACATAACCTAACCGAGTGAAAATCCTCCGCGGCATTCCGATACATGATGCGTGGTGAATGAAACTAGCATGTGACCAACGGTTTAACACATTAATGTGAGTTAGAGAATTGTAATAATAAGTCGTGGGTTGAGGAAAAGGTTCTCCGCGTTCCTATAATACCACACAACTATGGTGCGGTGGCTCCTCCCTTCCTCATAGGGGTTGCCTACGCATTAATATAGCAAGCAAGATGAAACCCAAGAGGCCCACCCAAGGGTATGAGTGTACGTCACTTGGTTCCACCCGTTCGATGGTGGCTTCGCTTTCTTCAGCGCCGATGTCTCCACTCTCCATCCCGACTTGTTCCGCAGTCACCTCTGCCATATCCTTCACAAACTTGTCTAAAGTCTCATCCATAGTCTCATCCATAGTCTCCTCCATAGTCTCCTCCATAGTCTCCTCCATAGTCTCCTCCATAGTCTCCTCCATAGGCTTGTCCATAATCTCCTCGATCTGTTTTAGGATATCCAAACTATCCCCTCTCCCGAGCTTTGCACCCAATTCCGCTGCTGTCACCTGATCATTGTTCATGATGGTAGGATCCGCGTGATTCTGGACCAGAAACTTGACTATATCTGGGTGATCGAATTGAAAAGCGAGGTGAAGCGGGGTATTTCCGGAGTGGTTCCGCTTATTGATTTCGTCGTGGTGTGTTCCGTGTTCCAGTGTTGCGAGTTTGTTTGCCAGGGCCACCAACATGGGCCGATGGCCCGAAATGACTGCTTCGTGTAGCGGTGTATTGCCGAATCGATCCGGCGCTGTGAGGAGGGATGGGCTGCCCTTGGAAATCATGATCTTGTACGACCTGGACTCGGATTGGGCTGCTAGGTGTAGTGGTGACTGATCGTTGCTCGCCTTGTCTGTCTCAGTGTTGAAGGCTGGGAGGGCCTTTTCTACCAGTGGCATAAGCCCCAGACTGACAGCGATGTGCAGCGGTGTCTGATCCCCCGCCAGAACCTCCATTTTTGAATCCCCACAGAGCTCAATCCATGGCCTTCGTATGGCGTCGCTTGTATCAAAGAACTGGTGCTGCAGCCAGTTGCGAGTAGAGTCGTCATAAAATCCGTGCCCTGGAATCTCCATGCTCTGGCGGGCATGAAGGAACCAGGACTCTGCCGCGTATCTGAGATACGGCCACTTCGTCACGGCTTCCTGCGGGCCCTTCCGTGCAACTTCCCATGGCGCCTCGACTGGCTCCTCCGAGTGATCTCGCTTTGAACTTGACTGCAGGAATTTACCTTGACCCCGTGTGTCATTTCCATTTGGGAATTTCCCTGGGTCTGCGAGGGCACTGTGAAGATATCGGAAACACTCCCAGGAAACTGTGTGGTCGAACCCGCTTTTAGGAAGTACCGGTAGGCCGTCTTCGCGGTTTTCGTCAAAAAGGTATTCTATCGCGGTATGATGGACAATGGATACAGTTGCGGTGCCAACCCGGAGAAATGACAGTGAGGACTGGACATACTGCTTGATTTCCTCGTCTGTCCTCGGCCGGGTTTCGGTGCACGTCTCCCCATGAGAGCGCTGCTGTCTGACTCTTGCTTCCTCTTCCATACATGTCAGGATATGTCCGACTTCGCCAAATGTGAGCGGGCGCAAGGAGAGTGACACACTCCGGATTATGTCCAGAATCCTTTCCGATCCTTCTCGTGACTTGACGTCGCGTAGCATTTTTCGGTATACGTCTTTAAGCTGTGATGGAAGTTTCCTCAGAAAGTCTTCATAATTAGGGCCTGTGCAAAAACGTTTTAAATTTTCGATGGCCAATGAGGCCCAGAGGAAGGTGCCCTCCGACTTTTCCAAGAGGGTTTCGATTGCCCCGCCCTTCTGGGCGGCGTTCCACCCCCCAAATGCATTCACCCTGCGCCTGATAAAAGTTTTCACATCCTCCTTCACAAAACCGTTCGTATCAAGGTTGATCTTGGTGCGTTCAGGAAGGTTATTCGAAACGTGGGGCACGTCCCGACTGGAGAGAAATATTTTGACCTTGCGGGCATCCTTGAGTCCTAGAACCCTTTCAATCAGCCCTTCACACAAGCTCTCCTTCAACCCGTCTATGCCGTCGATGAGAATGTAGACAGACTCTGTGGGACAATCCTGGATCGCTTGTCTCAGAACCCTCCATAGGGAATGATGATTGGTGAAAAATTTGTCCCCCTGATTCCTAAGCTCAGTCCTGCAGCCACCGAAAAGGCTCCCGTCCTGCTGCAGAATTCCATACAGTAGGTCGCAGGCTAGTTTGGCTAGCCCGTGCTGCGGTGACTCGGCCTCATCAGCAGATATCCTGCCTGTGGGAAGTTCAGGTGAGACGAAGTGGAAGACCAATTTAACCCCTCCAGGAGGATCGTTGAAGCCTTTGAGGAATTCTGCCGCAACACGCTTGGCCAGCGCTGTCTTTCCTGTTCCGGGGCCACCGCAAAGCCAGAGAACCTGGGATTCTTTGCTCTCCTGCCACTTCTTGTACCTACCATCTCTGAGAATCCATTCTCCGGTACCATCCTCGGGTAAGTTGTACTGGTCGCGGAGATAATCTAGGCCGATTTCCGGTGGTGGTGCCCCCCAGCGGTCGCGGGATACCAGCTCCCTAAAGGTTTCTACACATAGTATTAGCTATAAATTAAGTTGAAGACAAAGCTAAGTGATGAAAGGCTGCATACCGAGAGCGTCTGTAGGTGCTGGTGTACTATAATTATTCGTGATGTTGTTTGTGCTGTTGAAGCTGTCCTTGTTGTTGAAGCTATCCTTATTGCCGGCGCGGTTCCCGCTGATGAAATTTTGGTTTCCTGGACTGATGCACTATTAGCCGATCTGGATATATATGGGGAAACCGCCTGGGCTATACTCTGCGACCATCAGCCCACAAGTATCCGCCCGCCGGGGGAGGTCTTTTGGGGTTTTCAAAAGTATATATGTGGGTTGTTGCTCCGACTTGTCCATGTAGTAGGTAGTAGAAACCTTCGGGTATAGAGAGTATAGAGGGGTGAGGAGGGATGGGGGAGGATACAATTTCGGGAGAAAAAGAAAAAGTTGAAAAAGCTGAAAAAGACGAAGAAGAAGAAGGGGAAGAAGGAGAAGCAGAGGCAGTCATTTTAGTACTACAAGTACCCGGGGACAGGATAAATGCGCTGGGATGTTAGAATTCCCCTTCTCTGCTAGGGAAGGGGGAGGCACCGCAAACTCAGCGCCCCCAGGCGGGCCAAAGCAAAAGGAATGCACACAACGCCTTATTAGGGGTGGCAATTGCCGCACTCTACTGTAGGCCCCCCTAGCATATTTATCTTCTATTGGAGTTCTTATGGTCTCCCGCGACCTTGGTGAGAACAGCACTATCGGTGCATTGTTTTGCAGGCCCGGGTAACTCGCTATGCACCTAGGGGTACTGTACTCTTTCCTGTAGGGATACCGAGCCTTTGAGGCGTAGGCACTGCTGACCAGAAAGGCAGGAGATTACAGTCCCTAGGCAAAAGTATTGGTGAAACGGCCGCTTTTACACCAAAAACACGGATATTTTTCTAATGAGACTTTTGTTTCGGTCACTATTCCATCCCTCTAGCGACGGGTTTTGTGGGCCTAAGGGCGCAGGCAACATTTGCGGCGGTTATAAATTATCAATATGGGAGGGAGAGCGGGATGTATAACCGTACTGTCCTCTCGTATCTATGAATCATAAGTACTCTAGTACAAACTCGATTCTAATAATGCAGGGATTTTTGCACCAGGTGGACCCAATCTTTTTTACTGCTACCTTCCTCTATCCCGTCCGAAGGAGCAACTCTCACAAGGTGTTTAGAAGACCAAGCTGTGAGCCGACGAGAATTCATCAGCGTATTATACGTTGGGCGCAGTACTGCTCTCTAAAATCATACTTGTACCATACATCGTATCATACCAGGGATCGCATGTGAGACCATGCATGCGGGGTCTGGTCGCATAGCGGGTTTTCAGGGTTTGTGGTACCGTGATGAACTGATACTCGCTAACTCATCATATTTTAAAGATGACTGATTTATGGATTTTTGGTCTTGCATCGCACTTCCCCTCGAAATTGCGATTTCCGATACAGGATTTCGATTCTCCCCACCTTACCGGTACTCGAGCAGGGGTTATGGATGGGGCCCTCTTCCCCGGCATCACATCGGTAAAGTGGGGCTCAATCTCTGATTTGCGGGTCTTTCCCGACCTCCGAGTGGGCTTCCGTGATCCCGTTATGGTCGTGCGCGGTGGCACGAAGCGCTGGCTTTCATCACAAACCATGACGCCTTTCCCGGGAGAGGAGGCAAGTTGGAGGGGTGAATGACAGTGAGGCACTTGGGCTCAGCATACCCTTTCCGCTTTCCACCCCCCGTTTCACGAGGGGCCTTACGCCGCGATGAAAACTCGGAGACACGGTCAACCGCTCTCGTCGATCACAGTCGCGTTATGTCGCGGACGGATCACATAACCACTATCGAGTTGAACGACGGCAGGCTCAGGCACATTTTCCCGAGTGAGAAAAAATTCTAGTGCTCGATTACTTGGATTCCTACTGACCATCCCCTGTCGGCTAGCCTTGAGCTACTCCTCACCACTGCTTGAGCGGCCATCTATGCAATGCGGGTTTTTGAGGGCAACACAAAAAAAGATATGATGGGTGCACAGCTGATATGGGGCGCAATTGTGACCGCCCGGAAGATTCTTTTAGCCTTCCCCCCGTGAAAACCATGACACGCCTCGACCGACCCTCCCAATAGAGCGTTTGCCCAGGCGGACCTAGGGCGGTGTTAACTTAGGTTACTGACCAGGCTTGACTAAGGTACTAGGTTACTCGGCCCGGCCTGGCCGAGGTGAAAAAGACCCGTGAAATCGGGCCTAGAATTAGGGACCCTAAACGCCAACTTCCGCCGTACTTTTGTGCCATTATCAGGGCACGAATTTGCGGACTTGCTTCTTAAGTATGATATAATTTCAACTAGAGCGGCTACGGTACAAGATATTTGATAATTGCCCACTGTATAGTCTCTTAAACAGGACCGGGATTATGATAAGAAGCATGACACTTGTCAGGGGTTTCATGAGCTCTCGATTCAGGCGACACTTCCATAACTCCCATCTGAGTTGGGTCAGACTATGCAAGTCCTCATAGCGGCACAAGTAGCCTTTGAGTGGTTGCGACTGACCTATCATAGCATTGAGAGCGAACCCTTGGCATTTAGGAACGGTAGAGATGGTGCTTGTGGAATTCCCGAGGGTGATGGGATAGGTTCCGATGAATGCGGTAGGGAGAACTTGCGTCAGGTGCTCGAATATATCATGGGTTAGCAGGGACAGGTCGATCAGTGCTAATACACTTCCCACATCCCTAGAGTTATTTATGCACAGTCGGCCGTTTAGCCTACTGTAGCCTCTCTTCAGAAGGCCTCCAATCTAGGCTACTTAATGTCCGGTAGGGGCCTTAAGCCCTAGCAATAGAATACCTGAGGTTACAAAATATTACTGTATAATCGCCTTCTCGTATTCACCACATTAGGTATCATACCTCATTAACTGGCGGGGTTCGCCTAGCGTTAGCAAGTTGAAATAGAGTACTTGCATAGTTCTTGGACAAAAGTCATTGTTGGTAGGCCCAAGTACTGATGAAAACCCACGAAAATGGAGGAAATTCGGGGGCCCGGAAGTCCCGATTTTAACCCCCCACCCCTTAATCAATTAAATCGAAGAATATATCAATAGGTAGCTAACGAACTAGCGATTCTGATATTTGTATTTCTATGGTAAACTTCTTTGTTCTATGGGCAGTGTATGATACCTCAATTCACACAACTGATTCCAGAACTGGAGCTAGGCGCAAAGAATTTGTAAGGGTGCCCGCAGCCCGTACAAAAAGATAAACATACCCTTAGAGTAACAAAATTAACATCACAATCATTCACCCGACGTTGCTGTATACCTTTCAATATTTTGGTTTACTAAACTCAATACCGGAAACTACCGGTTTTTAAGGAATTGATTTATCTGCAAAATAGGTGCCTGAGTTCTGGCTTCGTGAAAAAGTTCATTTTTGGTGAGGAGGTGGCCACCAACGATGACTTTTGTCAGGGTGCTTGTACTCGTACTTAGCAGCTGAAGTAATATTCTATGCAGTCCAGAATAGGGTTGGCTCTCCCTATAATGAGCTAAGCGAAAGCGTTTTATTGCGAATTTGGGCGGGTTACAAGGAAAACTCTTATTCCAACACTACAAGTCAAGGGCCAGGCTTTCCGGTTAATGCAGGACGCAAAATTAATTGCCTGACGTGAAGACCCACAGAGTTCCTCCTTCGGGGGGAGCGGAGAAAAGAAAAGCAGAAAAAAAGTAACTTTCTTTCAGCCCTCCGCTGAGGCAAATGAAGAGGAAAATACGACTAACCTTACTTACTATGAAAGGCAACTCCGACGTCCTGCTATGAGGTCTAATCCCCCTAGTTCCTACGGCATTAGGGAGCCTTTGTTACAACAATCATATTTTGGCTTAAACCGCCTTTATCATTAAAGCAGTGACATAAAGGTTTCGAACTGTGCTCTAGAGCTTTGTTGCTCAATCCGGTACAGTCTTAAGAACGGTTCTTAAGACGGTTGTAGAAAGCTTGTTACGGTTTTTTTTGCCAAACATTTGTACTGTTTGCACGAACAGTGGGGGTAAAATTGGAAATCTGCAACGAGTCCTGCACTGACGCAGAATCTCGCACATCACGAACACTACTAGGCTGATTAATACAGCTATGCTGACTCGCAGAGACCGTGGTTTTTTGCTGTGCCAAACATGGACTGAATCTTATTCTTCGATTATCTAATAAACCCTAGCGCTAAGAACACGAGTACATTTCTGGGTATCATACATTTGGAATTGGCGGTATCCGCAAAATCACTGCACAAAATTGGATAATGCATATTAAACCTTTGGAGAATTTTCTTTATACATTGAGAGTGGGTATCAGTCCTTGGGTCCTCATGAATTGTTTCCAAGCCATTCGTGTTTATAAGTAAAATGCTACCAAAAGAACATGGAGGGTTGGAGTGAAGCCATTACTTGAATTTAGAATACTTTCCATCCCATGACAGTTTTTCCACAAGGGCCGGCTGGATCAAAGTGCACCATCTGAAAAATAATTGCCTCTGGACAACCTACTCTTGTGATAGAACTTTTATTTATAGCTCAATAAGTATAGTAAAGACTAAAGATTAAATGGGAGAATTCTCCTCCTTATATACCCTTCATCGTTACACAAGCACTGCCCGATGTCGGGGAGTGTTCTGCAAATAGTATCTTCTAGTTACATAAGTGTCATATCCGGGCCATGTGTTATAGTCATATGACCAGCTGTATGAACCATACTCCTAAAATAAGGAAATCATAAATTTTTACACTATCAAATGGTTGCAAAGAATCTAAAGAGAACTTTCTGCGCTTGGCATGGCCCTAGAACTAGAAGCTTACGAAATCACGTCTACCACCAACACCTTAGGGAGGTTGAGGCTAAATGCCCATGGCATCAACGAGGTTTAGAGCTTATTCCAGGCTCCCTATGGACGTGCCAGCTCTGCTCTTATGACCTAAGTAATGAGTGCTTGTATTTCGCGTGCAGATGGCGCTTTTGAGGGTGGGACGGTAGTGTGCTGACTTATGTATCACTTTTTTATTTTTTGATAGCATATTATGATACATATCACACGACACACTTCAGTTCTAATCGCCGACAAAAGGGAGGAGACGATAAGAAAAGAAAAACAATTTAGGAAAAGGAAAGGGCAATGGAACTTAGGTAAAGTGACCAAAGAAACGAAAAAGGTGCTAGTGAATAGGCTGAGAATTATAGAACAACTCCCGCCCCGGGTCCCACAAACCCCAGACTCGTAATGGGCCACTTCTCAATAACCCACAAAATTGCAGTCTAGGGGCCCGCAAGCTATCTGGATGCGCACAATCCCTAATGGCGGACGACCCCTAATAGCGGACTGTTACAGTACTTGGACATCCTCAACATGGAGTGGGGTTCCCCATGACGTCGGGGCTACTGACGGTAGCACCCCACACGAAAAACAATAACTACATTCTCGAGAAGGAGGGCTGCCGTTCACAGAGGGTGAGTAGTACATGGCGTAGAGGCGACTGCTGATGCCGGCTTTCTGATAAGCTCATATCAAGGGACTAGTGCCCTGGTCAACGCCTTAGGGGGTGGGAATGACGGAGAAAGTGGCGGGGGGCAGGAATGAGAGGGGAGATAGTGGAGATGGGGAGGTGGTACTCATTGGTGACGCTGGATCTAGTCGCATCGTCCGGCGTCGACTATGAACTCCGTGCTCCAGAGGGCGCTTCCATAAACGGTGGCAGCAATACAGAAGAAAGGTTAGGAGACACATACAATACAATCTCCAACACGGGGAGTCCATCCCAGATCATGGCGACCCTATCCCTGATATTACCCTCCCGCCTCGTGCAGTTCCTCTCGTTAAAGCGAACCCACGACATCGCGCGCGCAGCGCTGACCATAAAACGCGTCACCGCACAGATCATCGCCATCATCGCCGCCGGAAAATCCACCCTGGCTACCTCCCCGGAAGGCTCCAGATCCGGAGACACCCTCTCCGGAATGCTGAAATCAAACACCCACACGGGCCCGGATGGGGAATCCGGCATGCGCGACCAGATGATGACCTTCCTAGCTGCGGGGCACGAAACCCCCGCCACATCAATAACCTGGACCATAGACGCTCTGTACCTACGGGAGAACAGACACATCCAGCCTCGCCCCCGCGCCGAGATACACGCCACATTCCCCTCCGGCACACCGGCGACCATCGCATATGACCAACTTGGGGATGAATTTTTGGTTTATTTCGTCAATATTGTTTATTATTAGGGGCTGAAAGAGGGATGGAGGGAATATGAGGAATCATGTACGGTCACTCGACTGTGTTTGCGCATGATACCATATGATTGCTGGTATGGTCGTCATGACAACCCCACCGCCACAGCGTTCGGTAAACTGTGATATCATAAACAGAATATCACTGCAGAAGCGCAACAAATCAGGAGTGGCGTCTAGCTAAAGACCAAGGGCTAGGGCCCTATTTGGCATGACACCATATAGAAATCGCGTTATAGACCGAAATAAAAGAATGCCCTTTTTTGTTTTCAAAGCATTTGTGCTTGGTAAGAGAATTCCATCATTGTTTCAAGGTCCGAAGAAAAAAGAGTTGTGGGTTGGGGTTGAAACATGCAGTTCTATGTGTTAGTGCCGTACTGCTTTCGATTCCATCACCTCCGTTCTCCTCTGCACTCGTTTTGGGGTGTAGCAAATAGGTTGGTAAATATAGCGCCCCAAGCCGAACTTTATGGAAATGTCGAAAGAGGGTGTGGTCCGTTGTATCATATCGTGGGAAAGGCTTGGTAAACGTTGTTTATGTGGTGGAATGTCTACGGACTAAGCCCGGTGTCGGGTCCTTTTCCCCTGACCCTTTAGTTGGATGGTGTGTTGCGCGTGCCGTATCCAACCTCCGTGGTGTAGTCGTGACCTTCTGCTAAACCGGACAATAACTTGGTAGGGAGTTGACTTAATGATGACCTGCCTAAGTTGCCCAACAGGGGATGGATAAAAAGAGGAAAATGCTAGGACCAATTGAGATAGATAGGAAACCTTGTTTGGTTGGTGATTGCCTTGTGTGGTTGCGCTTGTCTAACCACAGAAAAAGAAATGAGGCTCTTATGCAGAAAATTCTGTATGCCAAGCTATCTACAACATAGAGTTTTTAGTGGGCGCACAAACACCCTCCTGACTGCTAAACTACCCTACTCGCGCGGCCGAGTTGCTATCGGACACCCATATAGAGTAGTGATCGGCGAGCCAATACTCGTAATGTCGTGACGTTTGTGAACACGACCGGGCTTGCATTAGTGTGCATAAGGGTACGTTAGGGTATGATACCACAATTCTGTGTTTTTTATAGCGTAGAGAAATAATAAAAATAAAAATAAACAAAAAATAAACCTAATTAAAAATAAAAATAAAATAAAATAAATAAACAAATAAAGCAATTAAAAATTGAAATTATTTCCTCCAGTATCTGTAATACAAGCCTCAATGCGGGAAGACATAGAGTTTATATGATCATTTATAGGGGATTGTGGATAGTTCTTCCACTCCTAAAGTTCAATATCATATGTCAGTTAGATGAAAATATGTTGAAAATAAATAGATAGAAATGTAAAACATAAATACCTGTTCAAGTACAGTGTGAATCTCATATATGGTCATTCGAGGACCAATTTGATTATGAAGCTTATTCTTAAGCTCATTCCAAATAGTTTCAATGGGATTCAAGTCAGTTGAATTCACTGACCAAACTAACTTTGTAAATCCTAGTTTTCTGCGAGGGATATCATGATAATGGTGGATATGTGCTGGAGGATTATCCTCCATTATTATGATGTCTTAGTCAGGAAAATCCAGTTTGGCCTGTGTTGTAAATGGGTAAAGAAGTGGATATAAAATATATTCTTGGTAGATAAACCAATCGATTCTACCCTTCCTATCTATCTTACAGACCTTAAGTTCATGCTTGTGAAATGGAACCTCCAGCCCAGCCATGAGATATCAAGTATTTTCAGCTAGTTCATGCTCATATTCTCCTTGTAATTTAATTAGTGCTTCCTTTTGTTGTTTTATTGTCTCATATGACAATAGTTATAAATGATAAGGAAGGTCTTTCTCCATATTTATTTATAAAGATTTTAGTAGCTTTATGTACATTATAACAACAATAATAATGTAACAACTTAGCATACATGAGCTATAGCAGACAGAACCTACACCCATGCAGGCTGTCCTGAGACAGACTGGTAGGAACAGGAGGGCAAGCAAGAGCTTGACTTGCAGAAGCCCGATGGCCAGGGTTCCATTATGAACAGTAAAGCATACAAGGTACATAGGCACTTGAGCATATACCCTTGGAAGGTGTTAGCATACACAGGGATTCACTAAGGACAAGTTACCCTGCTAGGCTGGGTAACTGAGTAAAGGGGCGAGAAGTCTATCTCTGTAGTAGGAATAGACAGGGTAACAGGATAAAGTTACCCTAACCTCCAGAGTAGGTTACCCTACCCAGGGATCACAGTTACCCTACCTTGAGACTCAGATTACCCTGTCTAGGAACCAGAGTTACCCTATCTGACAATACGAAGCCCTTTGAGGAGTTCAAGGGAAATGACTGGAATGTTTGTGGCATGAAGCCATGAATAGTACTGGAATCTGGGGTTCCAGGAGATGCTATTGGGTGAGCTATACAGCTCCAAAGAAGCTGTGAATTGGAGAAATTATTCCTATCATACCCCTCTGGCCTCCTCTTGAGGCCCAGACACCATGGGCAAATGGTTGTGTAGTTGTACACAGTCTAGCAAAAGGGATTCTGTGTAGACCTGCTTGCAACACCATATGTATCATGGCCATGCGTTAGACCATAAGCTGTTCGCGGGATATATAAAGGGGCATAGGGTGGAAGGTGAAGTACCTCCTCCAAGTTATTTGGAGTAAAACGGACCAAAACCGATGGAGTTAACAGGAGTTAACAGTGGGGGTCCCAAAGGTAGTCCCAGGTAGTGCCAGGGCATCTGGGAGAGTTTTACATCTATTAAACCCAAACATGTCCTCAACGCCGTAGGCTCTGTAAGGGGAGTGTAGAGGCACTAAATGCATGATTCCTAGTGCAGGTAAGGTGGATTCTAGATAGTGGTTATGGGTAGCACCCATTGGAGCACTACACGGCCACCCTACCCTGTAGAAGATACCAGAACTCCACGAGTCGTAAATAGTAGATTGGTAAACTGCTAACGGTAGCTTCTGAAATCACATAGGGATGAATGCATATAGGAAGGGTGTTATAGATAATCCAGTTCATGAGGTGTCTTGGCTGTTAGCTGGTGGCAAGGTACAGATACGAAGAGGTTTTCACTCTAGTGTGCAAAATAGAGATATGCTGCAGAAACGATAACTGCATAAGGTGAACACCAACTAGAGTGTGTCGACACATGCATGCCTGAAAGGTATACAAGCAGATGTGTTGGACCATGCTTAGTGGAGAAGGGTGGGCTCAAATAGTTGGAATAAACTGATGGGGGAGTTTATAGCATAAAATAAAACTACTTGAAAATCTATGCGAGAATACTCCTACTTCAACAATCAATCCTCTCGAGACCTTAATTCAGTAAAGCGTCATGCTTAATGATATTGAGTTTTACCATTTACTTTATTCTTACATTTGTACAGACTTTTGGCGATAGGTTTGAAGTTGTTCAGTGCAGTCGCAACCTTGGGATCCATCTTTCTAGGTCTGCTCCCATTACAAATAATAATAATAATCACAAGTATAATAATAACAAGAATTTATACCATCTCTACCATACAATATTGCCCCCCAAAACATAACGGTTGCTCCTTGTAAAAACTTTCGTTGAATATTTAGTGGCTTATATATCTCACCAGCCCTCCAGAAAATACCACAAGCATGACGACGCTGGAGACTACCTTTTTCAAAGTAGGACTCATTGGTAAAGATGATTGATTACCAATCTTGAGTTCAGTATTGGTAACAAAATGCAAGTCTTATTGCCTTTTGAGCAGGGCTTAAGATGAGTGTTGTAGTTACCTTTTAGAGGTAGATTTTATTTTCATTTAAAACCTTTACTACTGTTTGCCTACTAATATCTAAATTGGCTTTAGTTATTTATTTATTAATTAGCTATAAGTACATATCAATTTTAATAAGAGGTTTTTTTAAA
Organism: Tuber magnatum; assembly: GCA_003182015.1. Classification (NCBI taxonomy): domain Eukaryota; kingdom Fungi; phylum Ascomycota; class Pezizomycetes; order Pezizales; family Tuberaceae; genus Tuber; species Tuber magnatum. Next base: position 2,335,083 of record PYWC01000018.1, on the reverse strand, counting down.
AAGAAAAATAAAAAAATAATGATAATACCAGCTTTAGTAAGCTAAGTGAAGGTTATACAACTGTTACGATCTGGCTAGAGGAGCGCTAGCCAGGTGAATGAAGCAAGGAACAGGTTTCGCACATGACCTCATATAGAGGTTATACAGTTAGGTTATCCTTTCATGCACATGACCTCATTAGCAGGTCATGGGGCTCATTTAGGTTCAAATTGGTTTTATGCACATGACCTTATTAGCAGGTCATGGGGCTTGTTTATGTTGATTGCATTTCGCACATGACGTACAGTTGACGTCATGGGGAGAGTCTAGACTGGCTGGTAAGGTTTACCGGCAAGGCAGACTCGTTTATGTTTCACACGTGACCTAGTTAGTAGGTCATGTGGTTTGTTTATGTGTTTGATTTATATTATATTTGATTTAGGTTGTTGCACATGACGTCGTTTAGAGGTCATGGGATGTTTTATGTTTTACACACATGACTCATTTGAGTCATATGAGGTTATGAATGAATTTTGCACCTGACCTTGCTTGAGGATCAGGGCGGGTTAGGATTGCGGCAAGAGGCCTATATAAAGGCCGGGTTTTCACAGATGAGTTAGCTCTTCACGCAACCATCTACTGTTATTTCCTATCTACTACTTTACGCTCTTTACAATACAAAAATCTTTAGACTCCAAACCTATCCGCGAGGTAGACCAACCATAGAGTCAAGAACCTATCCGCTATGCAGATCCAGTTAACAGAATAAAGACCGATACTCTTAGCACTGGTAAGAAACTGATTCTTACGTGGGAATACTAACATAGGGCCAAGAGACTCGAGGAGCTCTTGGACACAGGATAGCGTAGTTCAGAAGAAGAAGAAGATCATCACCTGCCGCAAGTAACACGAGTAGTGGGATACCGTAACAACAACAATGCCCTGCATCCTTCAATGATGTTTTCACTAGATGTCTCTTTTCCTTCTCCGTAAGGATCCCATTACTGCCTTTATGCGAGGTGAGCAATAGCATAAGATTCTCAGTCATACAGAGGTCAGTGATGCTGTTCTTGCTAGCTTATTGATGTGTGATTTATATAATATTTGAGCAGGTACTGGCTAACATGCCAGTCTTTTCTGAAATCTGCTATAGAGTCATTTTTTGAGCTCTATCTAATAGTAGGTAGCCCAAAACCTGTCCTCTTTTGCTTATTGATGTTGTTGGTCCTCATGGTATTAATATTTTGTATATATATAATCTCAAAAAAAAAAAAAAACAGCAAGATATAGGATGATATTATGTTTTCTTTTTTACTTGTTATTTTGTATACTAAGTTACTTACTAAGCTATAACTTGATAATTTCTTATTTGCACGCCCTGGAATGTACCTCTTTTTACTATAATATATACTAATGTAAGCCCGGTCATGTTCACAAACATCACGACATTACGAGTAAACATGCCTTGTGATAGTGCCAAGCTGGGTGGTACAATTCGATATACAGGAGAATACAAGTGACCTCATAGAGTTTTTCACAACCTCCAGATTTGCCTCTCCATACCTGATATCAATTAACTGCCTATATTGCGATACCTTTCAATATTCTAAACAAATGTCAGTCCTACCAAGCGAAAAAGGATCAACTCTCCAGGTTCCTTTGCTTCAGAGAGCAGCAATTTTGACTTTAAAAGGGCATACGGATATGTTATATCAATTGAGAGCGGAAAAGCTGAAATGGAAGAAGTCCACAGTTGAGGGTATTGTCAAATGGGCAAAGGCAGGAGCACCTAGTACAGGCTCAATATACTCAAGTTGCCAGATTGATGATGTGTTTTACTTGACAGTAAGGAAAGCACATTATTAATCTGACAACTTATGTATACTGAAAAACTTATACCTTGAAGTACTCACTCTAAAATATTGAGTGTTAGACTCATGCAGTAGATTCAAAGGACTTTGAAGATATTCTCACATGTTTAGATAATGAATAGAAAGGTGGCAATCCAGAACAATTTCCCTTGGGCTGTGGAGAGTCAATTGCTCTATATGACCTTAGTCAAAAAGATGAAGAGTACTGGTAAAAGACATTTCCCAAGATTGTACAAGAGTTTGATATCAAAGTGGCTAACTTGCTCAACTCTTGAACAAATTTTCTATAGTTAACATGATATTTTTCGACGGAAGCTAGTACATAAACCGAGTCTATCAATTGCCCATGTTGAAGCCTACCTCGCTTTTGTACATATAGTACTAAAAATTGCTATTAATACTATTGTTTTTACTGATGAGATATGGGTTGAGTTTGGAAAAACCCATCACTAATGTAATGTGTCACGATATCAGGGTATTGATAGTAATAAATACGCAATTTATGATAAGGATGGGGAAAAACAACCTATCTGAATTACATTTTGGAGTGCTATCATTCAAGCAGCTAAGGGCCCATATCATAGTTGGGAATAGGATACAGTAGAGGAGAAGGCAATGTTTCAAGAAGTTATTAATGAGGAAAATCAAACATGGCAGGAGAGACAGCAGTTTAACTAGCATCAAGTCCAGGTACCAGAGGCCTGGTACCACTGGACATGTTTTGAATTCAACAACAACATCAAGGCCCAGAACCAAGGGGAGGAACATACAGGAAGGAATAAAAGAAAGAAGAGAAAGGCAGAGCAGGTATTTAAAGAGGTAGAACTAGGATTCACAAGTAAGGGGGGAATTAATTGGGTATTATATCAGGAGCGAGTTTTATACCTGAAGCTTTATTCCTGAATGAAGTCTATCAGAGAAATATGTGGAGTGCCACAACTATACTTGGTTGAGGACAATGCACTAAGTCACCAAACAGTATGGCAAATTGGTTATGATGAACGTCAGTCATCTAGTATTTTTACATTAGATTGGCCCTCCAAGTTGCCTGATTTGAATCAGATCGAACCGATTTGGGACTACTAAAAGTATGAAGTTTCTACATGGCAGCTTGTTAGAGCTAGTAGGATGGCTGTTGATCAAGCGAAAGAGGCACTTGTGAGGACTTGGGAGGTACATCCTCAGGCTGTGATTGATCAAAAGTGTCAATTATTTTATGAGAAGCTTCAAAGGGTGATACTTCACAATGGGAATAACAATTTCAATAGTTAAATTATCTGGTTTTCCTGTATCGTATATGATTATTATGTATATTGTCTGGCATATAGTTGTTATTGGTTCACCGATCACTAACGTAAATCACATGGATCTGGAACATCGTCCGGAAGTGGAATGGCGCAATCTCGCTAAAATGAAACAGCCTCCAAACGTAGTTACCCCACTCAAAAAACAAACAACTAGCACTAAAACACAACAATGCTGAAAGTTAAGAAGCGCGAGGATACTACGGGCCGGGAGATACGCATTACAGCTGCAATCCAGTCTTTGAAAGAAGGTTGGCAGGAAAGCATTTAGGCAGCTGCTAAGGCTTTTGACATTCTGAAGTCCACACTTTATTACCAGTATATGGGTGAGAGAACCAGTCGCCATCTTGCACAGGTAAATAACCAGTTAATATCAGATCTGGAAGAGAAAGCAATTGTGCCTTGGTGTAAGTAGCAGGATAAGCGGGGTTTTCCACCACGATTGGATATGGTGAAAAGCATGGCACTATTTTTATATGAAAAGAGAACAGGAGATAAGCAGAAGGGTTCAGGGAAAAATTGGATCACAAGATTTCTAGACCATCACCCCGATATGGTGACCAAGTTCAGCACAAAGTTAGACCATCAGAGAGCTCATGCAAGTTGTCCCCACCTGTTACGAGACTATTTTTCCAAACTCTCACAAATTATTTATCAACATAACCTAAAGCCCTTCCAGATCTTCAATATAGATGAGAAAGGATTTCGAATGGGGATTCCAGCACAAGCAAAGGTCCTCTGTCACCGGAAGCGCAAAAACTGCCATGTTACTTATGAAGGTACTTGAGAAATAGTTACCATGGTTGAAACCATTTGTGCCACTGGTTATGCCCTTCTGCCCCTGCTGATTAATAAGGGCAGAGCACAATACAAGGGCTGGTACACGAATTTAACAGCTACTACGGCTGATTACTGCTTTTCATTCTCTCCAAATGGCTGGACAGATAATGCAGTTGCTTTGAAATGGATCACAGAATTATTTGAGCCATGTACAGCCTCCATTACCCCCCTCCCTTGACTACTCCTACTAGATGGACATGGCTCTCATATAACTTAGGAGTTTACCATCTTCTGTCAAAAAAAAAACCTTATTCTATTCTGTCTTCCCTTGCACTCAACACATCTCCTCCAGCCTCTAGATGCGGGTATCTTTAGCCTGTTACAGAACACTTACGGCTGGGGGGTTGGCAATTACAGCCATGATAGTGAAGAGGAGATCAAGAAGTCTGTTTTTATTCCCCTTCTATATGATGCACACATCACAGCTATTACCAAGTGTGTAACCGGTATGGGTACTAGGTTGTTTTATATTTGGTTTCACGGTATCATTTGATACTTGTATTGTTTCATGTGCTATCGGTTGATACACATATTGTTTTATGTTTGGTTTCACAGTATCGTTTGATACTTGTATTGTTTCATGTGCTATCGGTTGATACACATATTGTTTTATGTTTGGTTTCACAGTATCGTTTGATACTCGTATTGTTTCGTGTCCTATCGCTTGATACACATATTGTTTTATGGTTGATTTTACAGTATCGGCTGAAACTTGTATTGTTTCATGTGCTATCAGTTGATACACACAACGTTTTGGAATATTGCTCATACTGGAGATAAGCGATATGCTGTATTTAAAGACCGCTGATTCCTGCAGTGGAAACAGCAGACTTTGACAGACAGTATTCTTAATATACTTGGTTGAATGGTTACTTCTTTGATCTCCTATTACACCCCGTTTGAAGACTTCTTTGGTAAGCAGCACTCACTTCTTGTTGATCAAGAAGCCATTAGCTCCTATTGTACCACTACATGACTAGGGCCCGGCCCGAACATGTTACATTTTTTTAACCTCAGCAAGTAGTTAAGAAACCTGCACAGACCTGGTCTGATCAACCTATGAGGCGTCCAACAACGAAGCTAGCAGTGGGGAGTGGTAGAACCAAGAGATGTTCGGCTCTGCCAATAAGACACCATTGAGTCACTGGAGACTCGAAGTGGGAAGCAGGTCCCACGAGAAGGCCTTATCAAGAAAAGGCAACCTGAAAAACTGAAAGAGCCAAAGAGCGACTTCTCGATTGACGAAGCAGAAAGACAACTAGCACGAGACTTGGCCAAGCAGACCTTTAGTGAATCGACTGACGAATTAGCAAAGGCAGCAACCAGCCTTCCTGGGCTATTTCCCCTCAGCCCCAGCAAAGGAAAGGCACCAGCGCAGCCACCAAAAAAAGACAGCCCACCTGTCAGCACACCTAAGAAGCAAGAAAGCGACGAAGACACATCAGACCGCTCAGTGGCAAAGGAACCACCAGACGAGTTCCCCAGCAATTCTCCCGAAAGCTTGTCAGACGACGATAACAGTGACGAAGGATCCGAACACAGGATGTCCGAGGGAGAATCCTTCGGGCCGCATGAACAGGACCAAAGGTCAAACTCCCACTGCCTCCCACGTTCTCTGGTGAAAAGGAATATCTAAAACCTGAAGTATATGACTGATGGGTAACCACCACTTCTCAATACCTTGCTCTGCATGGAGTGGATAAGACCAAGGAAGGAAGTGGAGCATGCTTTGGAAGTTCTTGTACTGGAAAGTCCGAGGAAGCATACCACCAAGCAATGAACAACTATGAAAGTGGGGAAAATATCTGAGGAACGACCCTGATTAGATACCTGAGAGAAAGATTCCTATCCTCGCAAAACACAGAAGAACTATACAAGAAGTTCAAGGATATCCAGCAAGTACGAAATATGAAAACAGAGAGAATAACCTTAGTCGTGACGGATCTCCTAAGGTATCATGGCCGATTGCCTACCGGGACGGTATCTCAGTACACACTGCGACAAAGACTGCATGAAGGAATGCACCTCAGACTATGTCAGGAGGTAGAACCCAAGGAAGGGGAGGGAGATTCCTTTGACAAAATAGTCAAACGAGCCGAACACAAGGACGCTGTCCTGTATGAGACAGCAGTTTACCGAAGCCACATACCGCAACAAAAGAACGGTAAAGGATCATCATTGCGGGACAATGCAAAGAAGGACAAACCATACTGCAAAGATTCGAAAGACAAGAAAGATAAGAAGTAGAAACGACGCGAGGAAGGCACATGTTTCGAATGTGGGAAGAAGGGGCACTACGTAAAGGACTGCTATGCCAAAAAAGGAAAAGGAAAGGCAGCTAAGCGAGAGGCTAGCACGAACCATATGGAAACAACTGAATACGACGAGATGGAAATTAATTCGCTGGAACTGGAAAGCCTCCGAACCCAACCAGGACTAGCAACACGAGCCCTTGATACACTAGAAGGAAGGATCTACAGAGAAGGCCATCCAGCGAGGGTACTATTTGATACAAGAACAATCGGTTGTGACATTCTCAGCACTACCTTTATCTTGGCCCATGGGATACAGACGGAACCCCTGCCCCAACCAACAACAGTCAACATGGCAATGAAAGGATCCTGCTCTTCAAGCTACAAGAAATGTGGGCTGACTATAGGAATCGGGAAAAAGAAATGAACAAATCAGGAGATGTTGGTAAGGAACTTGGCAAAGTACAACGTCCTGATTGGAATGTCATTCCTGAAAAGGCACAATGCTCTTACCAGGTGTGGGGACACAGCAGTGGAGTTTCCCGATAACAAACTACGAGTACTATACAAACCAACAAGCAGGGAAGTCCGAGCCGTGGTGACAGATGCAACTTCAGCAACACTGTTGGAAGAATACAAGGATGTATTCCCGGACAAGGTCCCTGAGATACTACCCCCCGTGGGTAAGATTAACCATCACATCTAGCTGAAAGACCCAACAGATCTAAAAAACCAACCAACATACTCAATCCCAGAAGCATATAAAGAGAAACTCATGAACTGGATAAATGAAAAATTACGAGCTGGAGTAATTGTATGACAGGAGGTTCCCGGAGCGGCACCTATGTTCATACAACCTAAGTCAGATGGAAGGATCCGCCCCCTAGTGGACCTGAAAGTACGAAACGATAACGCGATCATGGATAGTCCATCGATCCCCAAGCAACAGCAGATCCTTAAGCGCATTGGACGAGCAAAATTCAGGAGCAAAATTGACCTAAGCGACGCATACTTCCAAACACGGGCGGACAAGGACAGTGTTAAGTACAACTGGTTCAAGACCCCATTTGGAGAACTTGTCAGCAAAGCAATGCTACAAGGAGACATGAATGCACCTGCAACATTTATGCGAATAATGGAAGATCTTCTAAGCGAATTCTTACATCACTTTGTATGGGTATAAATGGATGATATTCTCATATTCTCAGGTACACCAGAAGAGCATGAAGGGCACATATGCCAGGTATGTGACCGACTCAGAAAAGCAAAATTCTATGCAAGCAGAAAGAAGTCAGTCCTGTTCGCAGACAGGCTAGAAGTACTAGGACACGTAGTGGATAATGAAGGAATACATGCATCCCCCCAGAAAATATCGTCTATAGCAGGTTGGGAAACGCCCCAAAACAAGAAGGAATTACAACGATTCCTAGGAATAGTGAACTATGTGGCCCAGTTCCTCCTACACCATGCCACCATGACAGCACCATTAATGGACTTAACGGAAAACGCCGAATTTGTATGGACAACAACCCATCAGACTGCATTCAAATTTGTAAAAAAACGAATTATTGATCACCAAGTTATGCGACCAAAAGGAACCAATTTGGCTAGCCACGGACACCACCGATTTGGGGATAGGGGCATGGGTAGGACAAGGACCCATCTACGAAACAGTTCGACCAGTGGTGTTACACAGCAGGAAATTCACCAATGCTCGGATGAATTATGGAACCACGGACAAGGAGGCCTTAGCGATAGTGGAAGCGCTTAATCGGTTCCACAATGTACTAATGGGAAATTCCTTAACAATAGTTACAGACCACCAACCCTTGACACACCTACGAATGGCAAAGAACCCAAGCAGAAAGCAAGTTAGATGGCTAAGTTCCTTGGGAAAATATAACGCAAAGATAGTCTACGCACCAGGAAGTACGAACTATTTAGCTGATGTTCTTTCCCAGGTATACGAGGGAGGATCAGACTTAAACCCAATCTATGTCCACGATCATACAAAGGAAGCAAACGACATCTCGGATAACATGGTCTATGAGCATGAATCCAACACGATGGAACCCGAAGGAGACATCTCTCCTACCTCCCCTCTATACTCATACACTGAGTACCCCAATGAGACCCCTATACGCCCTGAAACCCTCTGCTCAATTACTGCAGGAAATGAGTGGGGCGATCAGTGTACCTTGCGGAGCATGCTACCTGAAGAACTCCAGCATAGCACATTGCACTACTTGCACTGTTATGTGGATCATTGCCCATATCATCAGACTGAGATCAAATTCACAAACAACCACCCTAGATGGCGGGGGAACCAAACCACTCACCCTCTTAGTGAAGGACCAAGCCCCCCAAGTACAGACATCTACCCAAGCCCTCTGGAGTCCCCCCAAATCAATGACTAGGAATGGCAACAAATGGTCGGCGGAAGATCAAATAGTGCTGGGGAAGGACCGTCCACCCTTGCCCAGCCACCACCCAGGTCTTATGCAATCCCGGCACTGCTAAAACCGGAAGCCATAACTTTCCATATGCCACAACCAGATTGTCTGCCACCAGTTGGATGGGCGGAACCAACAAAAGATATTACCTATGAAACAATAGCGGGGTTCCGAATGCTAGGACCAGACAGCCCACCACCTATCAGGCGAGCGGAATGACTAGAAAGTCTAACAAACGAAGCGATAGTTTCAGTTATACCCCCAATGATGAGTGAATATCGACAGGGACTTTACGATGTCTTGGAAGACAGCGAGGAGGATGACCATCCTGAGACAATCAGAGGAAACGAAATAGAAGATGAGAGCAATATCTTGGAAACAGTTAATGGAATGATTGGGACGTTCCGAGCACATACGGTTGCAGCATACTGAAGAGAACCAATTTGGAAAACAGTCAATGAAAGTATGGACTCCACACGAGACTTGTCCTCATACAAGGTTGCAAACGGAATGCTGTATACAAAAACCAGATACGGGAAAGACTGCCTGCAAATCCAAAAAGGCCCCACATATGGAAACACGACGTTAAGGGAGTACATCATTAGCGAAATCCACAACAAAGGTCACCACAGTGCTGAACGAAACTTACAGTACGCAACCAAGTACCTATTCTGGCCTGAAATGCGAAAGGATTTCAGAGCGTGTGTGGCCCAATGCCACACATGACAGATAAACAAAGAACCCACAAAGTTACCAGAAGGAAAGGCACAGACAACTGTCCTACCATCGGAAATTTTCGAATCAATAGCCATTGACTTGGTGGGACCCTTCTACAATTCATCTGGATACGACACAATCCTAGTTGCGATAGACAGGTTTTCGGGATTCACATGGCTCATACCTACAACTAAGCAAGTAACGGCAATAACAACCTGGGAACTTCTACGCAACGAAATATTTACACTCTATGGCTACCCAAGATCTCTAGTAAGCAATGCTGACCCACGATTTGGGTCACATGTGTTGAGACAGCAGTGTCGATCGCTAGGCATTGAGCATATCAAGGCGGCACCAGGCCATCATAAAACAAATGGACAAGTCGAAAGGAAAATTCGAGAATTGAAGACATCTCTGCGAAACCTGGTCAATGCAAGACAAAACAATTGGTTTGATGCCATACCAGAGACAGCAGCATACCTAAATGCAGGATGGTCAGAAACCCATGGTATGTCACCATATGAAGCTCTTTTTGGGAAAAACTACTTGCTACTTCCCCTAGCGAACTTCAAGAACTCTGCAGTGCCAGCCGCCGATGAATTGTTAAACAGACACCAAGCAATCTGTAACACAGCATTTAATGCTATCAAGTTAGCACGATTTAGGAGCACAAGAACGGCAGCGAAATAGTGCAGACACCATACACCGATAGGGAAAGGTAACCTGTTATTGGTTTATGGAAACCTTTTCGCAACGGAATTGGGGCGAAGCAAGAAACTGCAACCGTGCTGGCGAGGACTGTTCAAGATAATTGGATATGATGACCATACACAAAACTACATGGTAGAAATAGACAGCAGAATGTACAGAAACCGGCAAGCGATAATCCCCACGTCTACTGTAAAACGATACCTCCCTAACGACAATACCACCTTCCCCGGAAGAAGCTACGCAAAGCCGCCTCCAATCACGGTAAATGAAAAACCAGAATCGGAAGTGGAGGTTATACGAGACCACAGGAAGCGCTATGACCACGACCAGTTTCTGGTCAAATGGATGGGATATCTGGAAACTGAAAACAGCTGGGAACCCCTCGAAGGATTAGAAAATGCGATGGAACTAGTAAACCAATGGTGGGAGGACAACAAACCAGAAGACAAGCTACCCCCTACAATAAACCATATAACCGTGGCACGGAGCCCAATCCTGCCAGAAATACAACACCTCTGTCCAGACACCGATAAAGGGATACAGGATGGATTTTGGTCGGCCCATTTTGAAAGCGATTTCAAAAGCAGCGAAGACGAGAATCAGGTGATGGAAGATGAAGCAGCATACCTAGCTCGGCTGGCCAAGGCTGAGTACTGGGAATAACAAAGCAAGGAAAGCGTACCATCCAACAGTCTTACGATGTCAAACTATGAGCAGGTTACCTGGAGACTGTGCTCTCAGCTAATGGGACTGTTGGTGAACTGTGATATTATCCCTAGACGATACCTTACATACAGACTATTCATACATGTTTGCAAGAAATGCCTAGACATAACAACTGAGTCAACGGGATGGATGTGGGGTGAAACAGTGGCTGACATATTCCGCTTTGGAAGCGGATGTTACCTGAGCACAGAAAAGTGTGAGACGTGCATGGAGATGGAAGAAATCAAAATCAAGTACCACCCACCTTCCCCTGTACACCTAAGCAAGACCAACACCTAAGCAAGGTCAACACTGAGACATAAATACCACCCACCATCCCTCAAACTCCTCTGAAAAGGAAACCACACTACCAGACCTCCAAACCGAAGAAAAAACCTTTACCCTCTGACAAACCTTTACCCTTTTACAAACCTTACCCGTTTGCGAAATTAAGGAATGTCGTTCTATGAAGAAATAAGCATCAAGGGACGACATATTATTGTTGACAAACTACTGCGCAGTGGAACTATTCCGCTAGAGGCATACTGGAAAATATTCTACATCGATTACTGCTACAATTGTGGACGAATCAATATCGAAACGGAGGACTGGCAGGACCGGACAGTCCGAAATTACACCGACCTACCAGACTACAAGGAATCAGGTTGCTTTACGCATGAAGCACCCTGCCAGGAGTGTTTGGCGAGATCATTGGAGGGGGCGGAATGGATGTTGCAGGATGACATGAGATTGTTGCAAGATAGCGATGACGATGAGGATGGGTCGTAGGGGAACTTTCAGGCAAATAGTGGGTTTACCGACTATTAGGATTTCATTAGGTTATTTTATTTGGTGAAATTGTTATTTTATTTTGGGAGTGTAACCAGTATGGGTACTAGGTTGTTTTATGTTTGGTTTCACAGTATCAGTTGATACTTGTATTGTTTTGTGTTCTATCGGTTGATACACACATTGTTTTATGTTTGGTTTCACAGTATCATTTGATACTGGTATTGTTTCGTATACTATTGGTTGATACACAGATTGTTTTATGTTTGGTTTCACAGTATCGTTTGATACTTATATTGTTTCGTGTGCTATCGCTTGATACACACATTGTTTCATGGTCGATTTTACAGTCCCGGCTGATACTTGTATTGTTTCGTGTGCTATCAGTTGATATACACATTGTTTTGGAATATCGCTCATACTGGAGATAAGTGATATGCTGTATTTAAAGACTGCTGATTCCTGCCGTAGAAACAGCAGACTTCGACAGACAGTATTCTTAATATACTTGGTTGAATGCTTACTTCTTTGATCTCCTATTACACCCCATTTGAAGACTCCTTTAGTAAGCAGCACTCGCTTCTTGTTAATCAAGAAGCCATGAGCTCCTATTGTACCACTACGTGACTAGGGCCCGGCCCGAACACATCACAAAGCGCAATATTGAACAGGCTTTTGCTACTACTGGTATTCTGCCATTTAATCCTTGCCGAGTCAATACAAAGGTAAAGCCTGGGAACGACAACCACAACCCTTTTCCAACCAACCCCACTCTCCTTTTTGAGATCTTTCGTACACCAAAATGCTCCAGAGATATCCACAGTCAACTACAAGCTGCAAACCATCCTATCGACAATGGTGCTTCGGTCAAAGAAATCAAGGGAATTCTCAAAACCTTTAGCCATGCTGCCCTATTGTCAAATGGTGGAGAAGGAGATCAGGGAAAAGGTCTGCGATGGCTTACAGCAGAAAGAAGCCTACAACACTAAGGCAGACAGGAAACAGCTCTCTAAAGCCCGTGTTCTGACTGGCAAAGAGCTTATTGCATTGCGAAAAGCCTGTGATGAGCTTGACTGTCATCCAAAAAAGCCACGGCAATAGAAGAAAGAAAATACAACTCCTATCATCCATCCAAGCACCCTGCACCCTGAACCTTAATGCTAGCATGAGCCTCGTCATGTTCAGATTGCTCTAACTCCAGAAGTTATTCCAATAACTCCACCTACTACTTCGGAGGAGGCTCTTGAGGTGGTCTCAGATGCGTTGTAGAATTCTCGTCAAAATACCTGCACCCCCTGCTGCTGTCGCTCCTCCGATACCCCCTTCACACCTCTCATTACCCACACCCATATGCCAAACCACCTACTCCTCATGAGGCTGTGTTCAAAGCACTAGGTTTTGCCTCTTTTTTTTTTTTTTTTGGTTTGTTTCCCTTCTCCATTTATCTTACTGCCTTCCTTCCTAACTAATTTGTTTAAAAATCCAGTTTTCCTCCTCCCTTCTCCCTCCTGCCATGGCTTTTTCTCCTACATTTTCTCTTTTTTGGGCTGGTTTTAGAATACTTTTATGATTTCTTCGCGCAAAGTTACAATTGAATTGGTCTTCAATATTCATCACTTGAATTCTGTCCCAGTTCCCTGTGTTGTCCCGGAAACCGGTGATTTACGTTACTCCATATAGGTGTCCGATAGCAACACGGCCGCGCGAGTATGAGATCGCCCTAGGCCACACCGGTGTCTGGGTACTTGTGCCAAGATTGTGGCACAGCCACAACCCACAGCCGCTCACTGGCTCGCAACCTTGGGCACTCCAAGGGAAAGTGCCTAACAGCTCAATGGTCTTTTACTCGAGTACAGGTATCCAGCAAGAAGTACCTGAATGCAGGATAGTCTTCATTACAACCAACTTGCTACACCTTGTGACACGTCACATTCAGCAATTCAACCAATCATCCTCCTTGATTCCATCGCATGATAGTTTCAACTTTCTTTATTCAGGCTTACAGGGTCTGATTTCATCCTACGAGGAGGATTAATACACTATTAATCCATCCACACGAGCTTTACTGTGTCATGGTGAAACGAACACAGAATTTTTCGAAGAATGAGACGGTGCAGATGGCATTGTTGCTGGCTCAGTCAGTGGAAAAGAACTTTCTGTTGGAGAAGGAAGTTGCACGACTTAGGCATCATGTGGCTATCTTGTGAGAAGGATACAGGGGAAGCAGGGTGAAGGGAGGAAGGGAGTTTCGGGACCAGAGGAGAGAGAGGAGAAGGAGAGGGGTAGAGGAGAGGAGGAGGAGGAAAAAGAGGAGGTGGCTAGTGAGGTGGCGCAAGCACAGGAGGTGGCTGAGGAGGGTACGGCAATGGAGGCAATGGGTGGGGCTGAGGCGGTGGCCGAAGGTAGAGTGGGGGAGGTGGTAGTACCAGAGGTGGAGGTAAGAGAGGAGGAGGAGAGAAGGGATGAAGGGATGGAGGAGGAGGATAGAGGGATAGGGAGCAGACCACTGATTGGGCCTCGAGCGGGGTGGGTGACGGTAGAGGGGAGGAAGAAGAGAAAGGTGAGGCGGAAGAGTTTGGATGAGGGGAATGAGCCAGTGTCGCCTTGGTGGCTAAAGGGTGGTGGTGCACCAGTAGGGGCAACAACTGGACCAAGAGGAGGGAGGAGACAGTGAGAGGAGGGAAGTGGTACCGGAATGGGGAGTAGGAGTATGTTTGTGCATGGGGGATTGCNGGGACGGTACAGACCTAGGATTGAAGGAGGAGGGGAAAGACTGGCAGGAAGTAGTAGGGAGAGATTAGAGGAGGAGAGGAAGAAGGCGAGAGAAAGAATGAGAAGGAAGAGGGGGAAAGGAAAAAGAGATAAGAGAACTGGTAGCATCCGGGATGGGACCCATTGCAGGTCACATAACAGATGGAGACCAGAGAGAGAGAAAAGAGAAAGAGGGAGGAAGGAGGGATAAATTGTTTGGGTATAGGTTGTTGTAGTTAGTAGAATTATTGGGGCGCTGTCTGATTACCGGGAGGTAATTATGCTTATCATATATAGGTGAAGACATCCTAGTAATTTGAATAAAAAGTTTAAAAAAAAAAAAAAAAAAGTACCTGAACGCAGAGATTAAAAATTTGTATGGTAGACTGTCTGTGCACCAGAATTTTGTATGGGCTGTCAGACCAGCACAGACAATCTACCATACAAGTTTTTAATTTCTGTATTCAGGTACTACTTGAGGGGGGCATGGACAAGTACTCAGGTATAGGGGTATTTTGGGCCCAGTAATACATGTTCTCACTCTTTTGGTTAGGACTCACCCCCCCAGCAATACCACCCCTATTGCCATGCCTAAGTTAGCTACCATAGCACAGAACAGCAATGAACAATGCATCTAATTACTGTACTACTTATTTATCCAATTCCTGTGCTATTCACTTGCCCAATTCCTGTTTAATTCTATCATCATTCCAAATATTACTCCAACAATCATGAAACAAAAAGATACTTGTGAGCAAAACCTACATAGAGTTTGGTACTGAGAAATAATGCAAGATGAATGGAATCAGATTATTACTCTCCATGACTATTCTGAATGGAACTGGTATAGAATTGGGCAGGAGCTGAATATCAACTGAGGAATTTGCTAAAAAGTAAGTGTCAGTGAAAGCCGGATTAAGATTCTTGACAATAAACAGTACTATTAATTATTATATTAATTCAAGTTAGCTGATATTGTATTTAAAGCTATATAAAAGAGCTGAAGAAAATGGAATTGCCTCAAACTGTTCTTGTTCTGACCAGCCAACTCTATTTAATGATACTAAAAATGTAACATGTTTACACCTAGGGTGCTAATCACGCTTCAAGTACAATAGTAACAGATGGCCTACTTGCTTGGCAAGAGGCGAGAGCTCTGTAGACTAAAGAAGGCTTCGAAGGAGTGTAATAGGAGATCAAGAAGTAACCGTTCAATGAAGTATATTAGGAATACTGTCAGTTGAAGTCTGCTATTTCCATCATGGAAACAGCGGTGTTTAAGTACAAGTTCTCACTCATCTCTAGTATAAGCGATAACATAATCCATTCCAAATGTCAAGTGATACCTTTGAAACATAACAAGTATCAAACAATACTATAAAACAAAACATAAAACATTCCAAGTATCAAGCGATATCTTGGAAACCTAACAAGTATCAAACAATAGTGTAAAACAAAACATAAAACGTTCCAAGTATCAAGCGTGTCACGATCTGGCTAGAGGAGCGCTAGTCAGGTGACTGCAGTAAGGAACAGGTTTCATGCATGATGGCGTTTAGACATCATGCAGGTAAGTTATTTTTTCACGCACATGACCTCATCAGCAGGTCATGGGGCTCGTTTATGTTTAAATTGTTTTTACGCACATGATCTCATTAGCAGGTCATGAGGCTCATTTATGTTTGATTGTATTTCATACATGACGTACAGTTGACATCATGGGGAGAGTCTAAGCTGGCCGGTAAGGCTTACCGGCAAGGCAAACTCTTTTATGTTTTGCGCATGACCTCGTTAGCAGGTCATGTAGTTTGTGTATGCATTTGATTTATATTGCGTTTGATTTACATTTTTGCACAAGACGTCACTTAGAGGTCATGGGATGTTGAGGTTTGCACAGATGACTCATTTGAGTTGTGTGATGGATTTCGCACCTGACAACGCTTGAGGATCAGGATGGGGTTAGGGTTGTAGGAAGAGGTCTATATAAAGGCCGGGTTTTCACATATGGATTAGCTCTTCACGCAACCATCTACTATCATTTCCTATCTACTACTTTACGATCTTTACAAATACAAATACTTTACACTCCAAACCTATCCGCTAGACAAACCCCCACAGAGTCAAGAACCCATCCGCTATGCTGATTGGGTTAACTAACTAAAGCCCGACACTCTTGGTGCTGGTGAGAAACCGATTCTTAGCGAGAACGTTCAAGATAGTACCTAGAGACTCGAGGAGCTCTAGGAGACAGCACAGAGGGGTTGGGAAGGCTAAAGAAGGTCGTTACCAGTCGCGAGTAACAGAAGTAGTAGGAAACCGTAACATTTGGTTGCGTCTCCTGCGACACCTAACGACAGCAAGATGGCAACTATAAGGAACTTGGAGTTCCCCCAAGAGAACGAAGGAGATATCGATCTCATATGCAATACCCGCGACCTAGGACGTGTACACAATGCCTTGGGCGAAGCAGTGGGACAACCCTCATGGGCAGGAAGTCCGGTTACACCTGAACAGACCTTACCCCCAGGTAGTTCCCCTGAAGGAATACCACGACCGAGAAGGATGTCGGCAGCAGCAACAACGGCACCCCGACAGGGCCGACGACATAAGCCCTGATGATGACGGAGGACTAAATGACGAGATTCCTGGGAGCAATTAACGCTCACCTAGAATCAAGGCCAAAAGCAAAAGAACCGGACCTCTATGAAGGAGACTGCAAGAAGTTAAGACAGTTCCCGAGTCAGTGGGAACAGTACTTCAAGGTCAAGGGGTACGGAGTCGGAAAAGACACGATTAAGGTGGACTACACGGAGTCCCCCTTGAGAGAAGCAGCAGGGCAATGGATAATGCCCTACGTGGAAGGAAGGCCAGACCGAGTGTAGGCCTCGTGGGAGGAGTTTAAGGGAACCCTCCACACCCAGTTTGGAGACAGAAACACTAAAGAGATGGCCTGGTTCAAGCTAGAGAAGATGCGACAAGGGAAGGATAACTTTTCTGACTATGGGCATAAATCCAGCATGATATCGGTTGAAGCAGAATATGACGACGACGCGGAGTACTGCCACCCCCTGGGCAGCACCAACAAAAGGCTACAAGAAGCCTGGATAAGCTCGGAGCAGACAGATCGAACAGCCCAAGGCTCTGCAGTGTGGGCCATCAACAAAGAAGACAAGATCAACCTGGTCAGGCATGCCCAGAACAGGACGAGTGGGATAGCCCATACAACCCCGCCACGCAACAACAACGGTACCTACCGACTGAACAATACGCCACGACTGGCACCGGCCGGGAACCCCATGGACTTGGACGAGGCAGGAAGGAAGAGGCGATAGTTTCAAAGAGGGTCTGACCAGGAGTACCAGAGGAGGAGAAAGGAAAACACGTGTCTTCGATGCAGACTGAAGGGGCACTTCATCAAGGATTGCCGACGTAAGGAAACCAAGCTCCAAGAAATGGAGGCAATGGAGAGGATGGAAGGACAGGAGACTTTAAACGAATAAAGTTCCCAGCAAAGAGTGGTTGGCCGGACAAGGAACGAGGCAAACGCACCGGCATCGTACCTATATCAATAATGAAAAACAAGGCACCCACACCAACAAAAAAAGGTAACTGGACAACGATCAACAGTACGAACGGTTATGACAATGACAACAAATATCTTATGATTAATATAAAACCATGTACAACAAACAAGGACACAGAAACGAACGCGATGCTTGATTCAGGAGCAACCGAGGATTTCATCAACAGAGATTTCTGCGAAACCCCCGGAATACTCCTGAAGAAGATAAAGAAACCAAGAGACATATACATGGTCAACGGGGAAAAAAGCAAAGCAGCACCGATCACCCATATGGTGCAGGCCATAATAGAGATAGGGTCACATCACGAAGCCATGACCTTCCAAGTGGTGCACTTGCAGAAACATAGTGCTATACTAGGAACACACTGCCTAAAACGACACACTCCGAACATCGACTGGGAAAAAGGCCAAATCAACTTCAACAGCGAACTATGCACGCAGTTGTGACTGGAAACTTCCCCAACGATTGAAACGATCCCTGAAGAACAAGCAATAAGAGAAAACCTAAGGACAGAAATCCTCCATATGGACACCAAACACAAAGAAACCATCCCCGAGGATGAAGGCATATGGGTACAAGTGTTATACCCAAATGCCAGAAACCCAAAATGAGGATCCAAGAAAGCAGCAGGTCACGACCTGTTCAGTACAGAGGACACAATTGTCCCTGCAAGAGGACAAAAGATAATACTAACGAGAATTGCGGTATGACTGCCTGACAGCACCTATGCAAGAATCGCTCCATGTAGTGGTGTGGCTGCCGGACATGGGATTATCACAGGTGCTGGAGTGATCGATGCACATTATAGGGGTAAGGTGCAATTCCTACTAATAAACTTGAAGGATGCGGACTATATGATCCAAAAAGGCAGTCGCATAGCTCAGATGATTATTCAGAATATTGATACCAGGGAGCTCCGTGAAGTGCGAGACCTAGACAAGACGAAAAGAGGTGAGGAAGGATTCGGCAGCACCGGACGAGGAAACTCTAAGAACAACACCCCCACTGAAATGACAGAAGAGAAACCCCTGCGCATATCTTTCATATCAGCAAAGACCTTCAGTAAACTCTACCGGAGAGGGGAACAAGCGGGGATCCTCAAATGGGACGAAGAAGAAGACAGACCAAGGATGGCAGAAGCGTCAACGATTAGCACATGACTAGCAGTAAAGGAAGAAGCCAAAAAGAAGAAAACAACTCTGAGGCAACTGGTCCGGAAAGAATATCAAGATTATCTCAACATGTTCGAAGAAAACGAAAGGACAGATCTTCCCAGACACATGGGTGAAGATTACCAGAGCAAGCTAGAGGAAGGAAAGGCAGCCCCCTTCATGAAACTCTACCCGTTAAGGGAAGCGGAATTGAAGGCACTGCGAGAATACCTCCAACAGAACCTGGCCAGGCAATGGATCAGACCATCGTCCTCCTCAGCAGGGGCTCCCATCCTATTTGTTAAGAAGAAAGATGGGAAACTGAGACTTTGCGTGGATTTCCGGGGACTGAACACAGTATCACAAAAGGACAGATACCCTCTACCATTGATCGACGAAGCATTGGACCGGCTAGGACGGGCCAAACACTATATGAAGTTGGATATTAAGGACGCATATCACAACATAAGGATGGCCGAAGGAGACGAGTGGAAGACAGCTTGCAGGATGAGATACGGACTATTCGAATGTTTAGTGATGCGCTTTGGATTATCGAATGCACCAGCCACGTTCCGACGGTGGATCAACTCCAAGTTAGGCAAGTCCCTGGACACATGTTGTATTGTCTACCTAGACGATATCCTCATCTGTTCAGACAACATGGAGCAATACCGCGGAGATATACGCAATGTCCTGGAGACATTGAGAGAAGTCAAGGTCAAGCTGAAGCCTTCGCGATGCCACTTCCGTACAAACGAAGTCGAACACCTAGGGTTTATCATCAATCCTGAAGGAGTACGAGCCGATCCAGGCAAAACAGCCACTATCGATGACTGGATGGCACCCAAGAGTGCGAAAGGAGTGCAAAGCTTGGTGGGCTTTTCCAACTTTTACCGAAGATTCATCGAGGGATTTAGCAGGATAGCTAAACCCCTCTACAATACGACCAGGAAGGGGATCAAATGTGAATGGGGCAAGAAAGAACAAAGAGCATTCGACGATATGCCAAAGTGACTTACTATGACACCAATATTACGACACTTTGACCCAATGTTACCCATCATGATTCAGATCGATGCATCCAACTATGTATCCTCTGGTGTCCTCTCCCAGCAGGGAGAAGAAAGTTTATGGCGACCGGTCGCGTTTCGATCAAAAACAATGTTACAGGCAGAGCAAAACTATGACATTCAAGACAAGGAACTGTTAGCCATTATTCAAGCAGTTGAAGACTGGAGGAAGTATACACTAGGAAGTCAGCATGTGATCTGGATCATCACAGACCACAAGAACCTACTAGTATTCACTACCACCAAAGAACTCAATAAACGACAGATTGGATGCAGCGAAACATTAAGCCAATACCATCTCTAAATGGAATCCTGATCAGAAAAAGAAGGAGGAAAGCCGGATGCATTGACTGGGAGGACAGAAGATTTCTCTAACAAAGAAGAAAACTGGGCGCAAAGACAACGGATACTCCTCGCTAGAGAGAAGTATTTCACGAAAGAAGAGGACGAAGATAGTGGGTACAAATCACTGAATGAACTGACCAGGGTCACAAGCAACGACGAGGGATACGAAGAAGGGATCAAAAGAAGCACAGCCAGCGACCAAGAAATCAACAAGATAAAGAAGGCCTTAAAGAAAGGCCTAAAACAAATGAAAGACGTAGCCCTTGGGCTATGCTAGGAAGAAGACGGATACCTGTGGTATGATGATAAGATAAGGCTCCCGGACGAAGAAGCCTTACGAACGGAAACAAGCAGAAGAAATCACGACATGCCACCGGTGGGACATGGCGGAATGGCAAAAACAACAGCCTTGATTCAATTATCATACTACTGGCTGTCGATGCGAGATGATATTAAAAGACATATGAAGAACTGTGACATATGTCAAGGAACGAAAACGGTTAAACACGCGCCCTCCAGGCTGCTCAAACCGCTTGGAACTGCTGGAAGGCCTTGGCAATCTATTGCTATGGATTCTATCACTGGACCACCAGAATCAAACAGTTACAACGCCATATGGGTCGTTATCCACCGACTCACGAAAATGGCGCACTTTATACCATGCAGGACGGATATGACAAGACTACAGTTCTTCAACCTGTTTAAAGACCAAGTCTTTAGACTCCATGGCCTACTGAAAGATATTACCTCCGACATAGGATCCCACTTCACATCGGACCTATGGAAAGAGATCACATGACAATTAAGTGTCAGCCGACAATTAAGCACAGCCTTCCATCCACAAACGGATTGTCAGACAGAAGAAATGAATGCAATATTGGAACAATACCTGCCAGCCTACATCAACTACCAACAGAAGGATTGGACGGAATTCCTATCCACGGCAGAATTTGCATACAACAACGGATGACAAGAGATGATAAAGACCACACCCTTCTTTGCGAACTGCGGTATATGACCCATCATTCGACCCGGCACGATATTACCTGCCACCAAAAGCAACAAAGGCGGATGATATCCTAAGGATACACGACATATTACGAGACAAAATGACACTCGCACAAAGGAGTCAAAAAGACAAGAGCGATAAGCACCGGAAACCAGACCCGAACCTTACGGTCGGCGCCAAGCTGTGGTTGATACCATGCAATATCTGGACCACAAGACTATCGAAGAAGCTGGACTACAAGAAACTAGGGCCATTCGAAATAATTGAACAGGCCAGATGGTGAGCATATAAACCCGCCCTCTCCGCCTCAATGAAACAGACCCATCCAACATTCCACACCAGCCTCCTCGAACCCTACCAAGAAAACTCTTTTCCTTCACAAAAACAACTTCCCTCTCCACCTACTCACATAGACGGAGAAGGCGAATACGAACTCGAAGGAATAATTGATTACCACTGGCACCACGGTAAACTACAGTACCTTGCTACGTGGACCAGTTATTCCTCTGAACACGATCAAGAGTGGTACCCCGCTACCAATTTCAACAATACACCCGATACAATTTGACACTTCCATGAACATTACCCCAACAAGCCCGGGGTATGAAACCACGACTAAGAAGGAGCAAAGCAATGACAAATGGATGCAGGTGACAGACCCACCAGTCCCGCAACTCACAGAACAATAAGAGGAACACAACCGCGCATCCTTTATAGGGTGCTTCGATAACGGGTGCCAAGTGCACCAAAGTGACAAACATGGCTTGGGCTACTGGCCACGCCGAAGCCACCGAACCCCACCAAAGACCAGTCCGTTGGGGTCCCCAACACCTGAACTTGTGGCAATAGTCGAGTACCCAGAACATGCTTCTGGGACGAAGCGAAGAGAGAGGGGGGGACAGAAAAATCAAAAGACCCCAACAAGCCAACGACAATCCTGGCAGAGCCGCAGCAGGAACGAAGAGCTGAGCCCTACCACCACCGAAGCCAACTCTCCTGAGAGCCTTCAGAGAATGGCAGCAGACAGCGCGGACCGAGAAGAAGCCCTGAAGGTGGAGATCAGGGAACTACGAAAGGAGAGAAAAGAGGTGGAGATAGGGCGTGTGCGATTGGAATGAGAGGCAATTGCAGAAAGAGTGAGGGCGGGGCTGCCAGAACAGAGAGTCAGCTTCCTCCGCGAGGAGATGGGGAAGAAGGAGAAGAGAAGTAAGAGCATGAAGATGCTCTTACAGGAAACAAAGAGGTGGATGAGGAAGACATCCCGTGGGATGTTGGAGGCAGCGGGAGATGAAGGCTCAAGTTAGCCTGATGGGGCTCAGGCTGACGGAAGAGAGGAGCTAATGTCATGATCTGGTTAGAGGAGTGCTAGCCAGGTGTAACGGGGGCACCCCTAGGAAGATGGATCCCAAGGTTGCGACTGCACCGAACAACTTCAACTTATCACTAAAAGTTCACACCAAAGTAATAGTAAAGTAAACAGTAAAACTTAATATCGTTAAGCCTGACGCTTCACACAATTAAGGTCTTGAGAGGATTGATTGTGGGAGTAGGAGAGTTCTCACATAGACGTTCAGGTAGTTTTATCTTATGCCAGAAACTCCCCCATCAGTTTACTCCAACTATTTGACCACACCCTTCTCCACTAAGGGCAGTCCGACACATCTCCTGACACACCCAGTGGGCATGCATGTGTCGACACACTCTAGTCGGCGTTCAGCTTATACAGTTATCGTTTCTGCGGCGCATATCCTTTTTGCCCACCGGAGCAAAAACCCCCGTGCATCGGCATCTTGCCAGTGACTAACAGTCAAGACGCCGGATGAACTAGACCATCTTGGACACACTTCCCATGTGTATTGATTTCTACTTGGCCCCGGAAGCTACCGTGAGCGTTTTGCCTATCTACTATTTACGGTTCATGGCCTTCCAGTGTCTTCCACAGGACACAGTAGTCTGGGAGTGATCCAATGGGCGCTACCTATGACCACTACCTCGGATGCACCTCACCTGTGGTAGGAATCATGCTTTTGGTGTCTCTGCACTCCCCTTGCAGAGCCTATGATGTTGGGGACACCTTCGGGCTTGGTGGGTGTAAAACTCTCCTGGTCGCCCCAGCACTACCCGGCACTACCTTCGGGACCCCCACCGTTAACACCTGTTAACTCCGTTGGTTTTGGTCTGTTTTACTCCAAACAACTGGGAGGAGGTACTCCACCTGCCACCCTATGCCCTCTTGTATATCCCGCGAACAGCTTACGGTCGACTGGACGGCAGCAATGTATACGGTGTTGCAAGCAGGTCTCCAAAGATTCTACTCTGCTAGACTGCACACAACTATGCAACCGTTTGCCCATGACGTCCGGGCCTCAAGGCGGGGCCGGAGGGGTATGATAGAAATAATCTCTCCAATTTGCAGCCTCTTCGGAGCTGCGTAGCTCGCCCAATAGCATCTCCTGGAACCCCATATTCCAGTATTATGCATGGTTTCACGTGACAAACATTCCGGTCATTTTTCCTGAACTCCCCGAGGGACTTCGTATTGAAAGGCAGGGTAACCCAAGCCCCATGGCAGGGTAACCCGATCCTGAGGGTAGGGTAACCTGTCTGGTGGGCATGATAACTTTTCCTTGTTACCCTGTCTATCCCGTTGCCAGAGATAGACACTTCTGACCTTTCTCCAGTTACCCTGCCTAGCTGAGTGACCGCCCCTTCAGAGGTCCCTAAGTAGGCTGACACCGCTCCTGGGTGTATCCAGGTACCTAAGTCCCTGACCAGCCAATTCTGTTCTTTCTCGGAGCCCGGGCCATCGGGTCTCCATTGGTCAAGTACTTACTTGCCTGCCGGTTCCTACCAGTTCACCTGCTGGCTACCTGTATGGGTATAGGTTCCGTCTGCCATAGCTCATGTATGCTGGGTTGTTACATCACTCCCCTCTTCTCTACGGTCCATCATGGACCGTTAGCATCGTCTCTCATTTCCCGGACTTGAATCTCCCAAGACCTGATGGTCCCTGGGCTTGGACGGATATCTTTCGTGGAAATCCAATATGGCCTGCAGCCCTGTCCCTTCTAGCATCTCATAGGACTCCCATGAATTCTCCTCAGCCCCATAGCCTTCCCATGAAACCAGGTACTGGATGAAGCATGATGGAAACTTTACCATTGCTCCAGCGTACCATCCACTGTCCACCACAGTTTCAATAAGATAACTGGTCTCGTTGTCCACAGGTTCCGGGGTAGGGACTTCCTTGACCCTACCTGCTTCCAGATCCTCACGATAGGGTTTGAGCAACGTGACATTGAAAACTGGGTGGATGCTCTATCTAGTGGGCAGTTGGAGTTCGTAAGCCCAGTTACCCACCCTACATTTGACCATGAAAGGCCGCAACATCTGGTGGTCTAGCTTCTCCATTGGATGCTTTGTGTGGCTGTTTTTTCGGTTCAACATCATGCGGTCCGCTTTCTTTGCCTGCCCATCAGCCACATCCTCTACGGTAACATAGTCCGGTGATGGCAATCTTTTCTGGTCATGCCATCTCCGTTGCCTTTCCTGTGCACGTTGAATCATTTCTCGCATCTCCTCCCAGGTTCCTTCCTATTCCCTAACCAAGAGCTCACTGCTAGGGTGTATTCCTTGATTATCAGACACAATACCAGACCAGTTTGTCTGTGGGTTAAATTCTTAATTGATCTCAAATGCTGACAACCTGGTGGATTCTGATATGGAGGTCTTGTACGCATACTCCACAAGGGGTAGTAGCGAAGCACAATCATCCTGTTGGTAGCAGCAGTAACTACGCAAGTACTGTTTCAGTATCTGATTAACCCTTTCGGTTTGCCCATCAGTCTCAGGGTGGAATGCAGTTGAAACGTTTAGTTTCACTTGCAACAAGTGCATCAGACTCATGCAGAACTTGGATGTGAATCGGCTATCTCGGTCAGAGATAATTGACTCCGGGAGTCCATGAAGCCGCCAAACTTCCTTCCCGGATATCAAGGCAAGGTCCTTGATCGGTACCTCACTGGTCAGGGGTATGAAAGGTGCCATTTTCGAGAATCTGTCCACTATGACCCATACCTTGGTATACCCTTTGGACTTAGGCAGCGCTACAATGAAGTCTATTGAAATCGCTGTCCACGGTCGGATAGGAACATCAATAGGTTCCAGTAGACCGAACTTCTTATGCCTGATGGACTTATTTCTTTGGTACACATCACATATCTGCACGTAGTCAGTGATGCGCTCATCCATCTTAGGCCAATAGAAGTTAGCCCTAACCCTGCCAATGGTCTTGTAAGTCCCGAAGTGTCCTGCGATTCGGGAGTCATGTTCTGCCTTCATGATTGTCCGTTTCAGATTCTGACCCTGGGGAACATGCCACCTGTTCTTGTACAGGAGTAAGCCCTTTTCCATTGTGAAATGTCGGTCGACCTCTTTGTCACTGGCAGCTGTTGCCTTCAGGATCCTCAAGTATTCCTGGTCTTCAGTTATCGCTACCCGCAGTTGATCCAAAAAGGAAGACTAGAGCCGGAAATCCTTGGCACACCTGCAACACTTGTGGTCGTAAGATGTCCTGTTCCTGGCTCCCAACCCACGGTCCAGGCTGAAAAAATGACTGTGGCGGAAAATCACTCCCCCCTTCAGGGCGGTAGTTCCTACGCCGCGACAAAGCATCTGCCTTCTCATTGAACCGTCCTTCTCGGTAAACCACCTGGAAGTTAAACAGTTGCAGGAACTCAGCCCAGCGGTGCTGCTTACGGTTAAGGACCTTGCTACTGTTAAAGTACTCCAAATTCTTATGATCTGTACAGATCACCAATTGGTCCGTTACTGAGCATAGCAGATGATCCCATTCCTTGAATGCTGCCACGATGGCAGTCATTTCCTTATCATAGACATCATACTTAATCTCCACTGGGTGAAACTTCCTACTATGGTAGGCCACTGGATGCCATCTCTCATCTTCACAAAACTGGGAGAGGACCGCTCCTAATGCGAAGTCACTAGCGTCAGTTTCAGGCTGGGTTGGCCGTTCAGGGTCAAAATGTGCTAGGATAGGTTTGGACGTAAATGCCACCTTGAAATGGTCGAAGGCCTGCTCACACGCGGGTGTCTATTCCCATCAGACAACCTTCTTTGTCAAGTCTGTCAGAGGTTTCGCTATCTTGCTGAAACCCTCTTTGAACCTACGATAGAAGTTGTCAAAGCCCATAAAGCTTTGAACGTCAACAACGTATGTTGGAGGTGCCCAATTCCTGATTTTGTGCACCTTCTCCGACAACATAGAGATCCCCATATCAGAGATCTTGTCTCCAAGAAATTCAACCTCCCGTTGGTGGAAACTGGACTTCTTCATGCTCACACATAGTCTAGCTTCCCGCAATTTCTCCATCACACGTCTTACCCTTGCGACATGCTCTTCCATAGTTTCGGAGTAGATCAGGATGTCATCCATGTATGCAATAACTCCTTCATCCATGCGATCCCGATAGACCTCATTTATCATGCTTTGGAAAGTTGCCGGGGCATTACACAACCCAAATGGCATGACCGCGTATTCATACAGTCCATATCTACAGCGGAAGGCCGTCTTCTATTCCTCATCTTCTGCCATCCTCGGAAGGTAGTAGCCGTTCTTCAAGTCCAACTTGGTGAACACAATGGCTTTGCCTAACCTATCTCGCAGTTTATTCATCAATGGTAGAGGGTACTTACTCTTCACCGTGATTTTGTTCTGCCCTCGGTAATCTAGTACCAGTCTTAATGTACCATCTAGTTTTGGCACCAAGAGGATAGGGGCTGCTGCTGAGGAACTGGATCGCCGTAGCTTTCCTCTTCGCAGCATGTCATTGAGATATTCCAGGAGTGCCTTAAGCACCTTTTCCAATAATGGATAGCTAGTCCCAAATGGAGGTGGAGTTCTGGGTTGCAACTCGATCGTCTGGTCATGCTTCAAGTGCTCCGGTAGTGCCTCAATCCATTCTTCACTGAAGATATCCCCATAGTCCTTATACCCCAGGAGTCGCTTAACCGTAATGTCGGCACCTTTCTTATCGGCGAATTGCACAACTCCCAATAGGTATACATTACTACGGTCTTTGGCTAGTAACTCTTCATCGGTCATGAACACTAAGTGCCCCTGCTCTGTCAGGCAGTTAGCCTTGCAGAAATCTGAGCGCCAGGTTAGTGATCTGGTCTTCCAATCTATGGCGGGGTTATGGTCTCTCAACCAAGACATACGTCGGAACCCATCCACCATAGTGTCGGGCATATCCCCGACTTCGAAGTGTATCTCATTGTGGTGGTCACCTATCCTCATCTCTAATCACTTGGTATGGTGTAGACCTGACCCAGGAATGTGATTACCGCTGGCGTCGCTTATCGGCTCGTGTACATTTTGTCGTTCACAAGGTGCCTGAGTCTGCTTAACCCATCAGCTACTAAGCACCGGCCCAGTTGCTCCACTATCGAGTAGCAGGAGCGCTTCTGCGCTTACCTGTCTAGCTCCTATCTTCTAGTCTAACTTGACCCGCAGGTGGATAGACTTGGTATGACAGGGCAAGTTGTCACGCTTCTGCCTCTTCGCTTGTCTTGGGGACTTAGTCATCTTAGCTTAGTAAATTCTGTTCATCTCTTGGCTTTCAACACAAGAGCGTCCACAATGGGTCGGTAAATGTTAAGGGATTAGGATTCGTCTTTCAATACCTAGGGTGTTTACTATCACACCAGCATGATTTCGGGTACTAAACCCCCCTCAGGTAAACTAGAAAACAGCACTGTTTATTTGATCAAGTCCAGCCTGAACCAATTCCGCCTGTACTACATATAACAATTTTCCCCAGAGTGGGTAGAAGTCCGCTGTTGGACCGGTTCCAAGCGAAGCAGCCTTGCTTCCCTGATGTCGAGCGTCTCCTCTAGCAAGACCTCATCCAGCCTCAACCGAAATAATGTCCTATGACTTGCCCATCCAGCTAAGGGAATCCTGAAAGAAATACGTATAACCAGAACAAAGGAAATAACCAGAAACCCAACAAAGGAGAGATAGCCCAGCCCACTGCGCATGGCCCATAACATCTACCTGCCCACACCACCTGGGTGTAGTCAGTATCAGGGTCGTTTATGCGGTAGAAGGGTACTTACCCATCTCCAAAGCCACCTCCGTAGCTCATGTTCATCTATCCCTCAGTGGTCTATGGCTACAGGTTAATAAGGTTACACCTTAAACAGAATGGATTCTTATCTGTTCTGAGCCCTCAGTATCAACCTCCATGATCTGAGGTGATGCCTGGCAGACTTCAAGTATCTTTGATGAGGAAGCCGGAGGTGGCGCTTCAATGCGCTTTAGCCGCTTGTCTGTCCCTGTGGGCTCGCTTACCGGGGCTGACTGTTTCAACCCACGAGCCTGTTTGGATGAACTAACGACTGGGGACGTGACGGTACACTTCCTCCAGAAGTGACCACTTTGTCCACACTTGGCGCACCGGCTATGCTTTCTCCGACATTCGGTCAAAGTCGACGGGATTTCCTTATGCGCTATTGCATACTCAGAAGTCACCGGCTTTGCCTGTTTCCCTGCATTGAAATTAGTAGGTTTGGCAGGCCACTGGTTCTGTCTGCCCAAACCCTTTTCCTTCTTCTTAAACCTCCCAGAAGTTGATGACCTATCGTCCTTCTTTTCCGTTGGCTGCGACCATTGGACAGGATGGATAACTCTGTTACTGACCCAGGTGTTGTCTTCCAGCGTGTGTTCAACGTTCGGCAGAAGATCAAGGTAGTCGTTCACTTCGGTTGGATGGGGCTCCTTGAGTGCCCACGTGTTCCGAACTTCTTGGGTAATACCCGACCGTACCTTGTCTCATACCTGTACTAGATCTGTATAGCTAAGCTTATACATGTAGTCAATTACCTTGTCCAGGTACTCATCCATGTGATGTGGCTTCATCACCAGGTCTTGCCACTCAAGAGTGGATCGGTCGCGTTCCACTTGGTCACCGCCGAAACTTCGTTCCAGTCATTCCTGGAATCCTTTCCACGTTCTCAACAGGTTACTGTTGTTAACAGGAACACCAGTATGCTTGGCTGCCTCTTTGTTGATGTGTGAGTGCAGCCCGAGATACCATGTTCAGGTGGTATCTTCTAAGAGGGGGATCACCAGGTTTAACTTCTCCATATCAGTCAACCTGCACCCCGTAAAGTATTCGAACTTGACCTCCACTAACGTTAGGAAGCTTGCAAGTTCGGTAACCTTTCCCTTGAATGCCGGAATACCGCTCAACTTCTCCGGCTTCTTCTGCCGCTGTCTGGAGGATGGCTGTGAGGTCGATCTGCTCCGGAATTCCCATTGTAGCTTCATAGCACGGCGGTCCCACGGTCCTTTCTTCTCGTCATTGCAATCATCCTTACAAGCGCCGAGTAAGCGGGTCAAATCAGAGAGAGAATCGGTATCATCATCATCCAAACTGTCATGGTCGCAGTCCCCTGGATCTCCTCCCTCTCCGGTTGCACCACCTCCAGGAGGCGCATTTCCATCTCCACCACCCCCGGCGTTTCTGCCTAGTATCTCCCACGGTCTATCATACCCATCAAACCGTTCCTCCTGGCCATCCTGATTCCCATCCTCAGGGGGGTTAGCCCCTGATGGTACTGATGCCAGTGGTGGAACAGGGCGTCGCCCACTCTCAGGAGTTGGGTTAGACGCCACCTGAGTTATCCGCAGAAATGCCTGTAGCACTGGGCAGCTCAGGGCTTGCATCGGGGGGCCAACGTGCCTCCATGAGCCACAATACCCACATGTTGGCTGTCCATCTCCTTCCTTCTGCATTCTTCGATGCCTTACGGGGGTCCGTTGTTCCTTCCTGCACCCATATGTGTGGTAATAAATCCACCACATACGTCGGAACCCATCCACCATAGTGTCGGGCATATCCCCGACTTCGAAGTGTATCTCATTGTGGTGGTCACCTATCCTCATCTCTAATCAC
>PYWC01000018.1:2291519-2303991 GCA_003182015.1 Tuber magnatum | reverse complement strand
GGTACCCCCTCCACTGTTCATCCCTGGCTCCCATAGCCAGTTCCATCCTGAAGTTCTCGGGCTTTATGTGCACGAGTGGGAGTGGGGGTGCCGCCTCTATCATCAGTACGTCATTCTCACCATCAATACTATAACCTCCTGCGAAGGCCCTTTCCAGCGCTGCCATACCGGTCCTTCAATGCCTTCTGGTCTCTGAATATTCGCAGGTAAGTGTCACGATCTGGCTAGAGGAGCGCTAGCCAGGTGACGGCAGCAGGGAAAAGGTTTCACATAACTCCCGGTTAGGAGTTATAGGGTTTTAGTTAAGTTATTCTTTTACGCACATGACCTCGTTAGTAGTTCATGGGGCTCATTTATGTTGATAGCATTTCACACATGACGTACAGTTGACTCCATGGGGAGAGTCTAGGCTGGCCGGTAAGGCTTACCGGCAAGGCAGACTCATTTATGTTTCACGCATGACCTCGTTAGTAGGTCATGTGGTTTGTTTATGTATTGGATTTATATTGCCATGGATTTATGTTTTCGCACATGACGTCACTTAGAGGTCATGGGATGTTTTATGTTTGCGCAGATGACGCGATAGAGGCATGTGATGGATTTTGCACCTGACCTCGCTCGAGGATCAGGGCAGGGTTAGGGTTGCAAGAAGAGGCCTATATAAAGGTTGGGTTTTCACAGATTGGTTAGCTCTTCACGCAACTATCTACTATTAATTCTTATCTACTACTTTACGATCTTTACAATACAAAAACCTTTATGCTCCAACCCTATCCGCTAGGCGGATCAATGATAGAGTCAAGAACCTATCCGCTATGAGTATCCAGTTAACAGACCAAAGACTGATAGCTCGGCGCTGGTGAGAAACCTACTCTTAGTGGGAATACTAAGATAGGGCCTAGAGACTCAAGGAGCTCTAGGACACAGTGCAATCCAGTTTGGAAGCTTAACGAAGTGGTTACCTGTTGCGAGTAACATGAGCAGTGAGAAACTGTAACATTTGGTTGCGTCTCCTGCGACATCTAAAGATGACAAGACGGCAACCCTAGGTGATATGACATTCACTCAAGATAATGAAGGAGATATCGATCTCACCGACGAAAACTTAAACCTAGGACAACTAGATACAGAATCAGGAGAAGCAGCAGAACAGCCATCGCGAGCGGCAAGCCCAGTAGTGCCGGAAAAGACCTCACCTCCCGATAGTTCCCCCGAAGGAACTCCACGACCAGAGAGAATGGCCTTAGCAGCAACCCCGGCACCCCCAAAGAGGAATAGCACGAATGCTCTCCTCACGACAGAAGAGCAGCTAACCAGATTCCAGTCAAGAATCAATACCCAACCAGAATCGAGGCCCAAGGCTACGGAACCCGATAAGTTCACAGGGGACTGAACTGAACTAAGGCAGTTCTTAAGTCGGTTAGACCAATACTTCAAGGTCAAGGGGTATGAGGAAGACAAGGATGCGATAAAAGTCGCATTCGCAGAAAGACTACTAAGGGAAGCTGTGGGCCAATGGATCATGCCATACGTGAAAGGAAGTAGAGAAAGAGTATGGACGACATGGGTCGAACTCAAGCAGATGCTCCAAACGCAGTTCGGAGATCTAAACACGCAGGAAACAGCCCGACTGAAGTTAGATACGATGAGGCAAGGAAGGGATAACTTCTCCGATTTCTGGCACAAGTTCCGCATGATAGCCATCGAAGCCGAAAACGACGATAACACTGAATAGCGAACCCTTCTCGGGGCAAGCAACAGTACGATCCAGAAGGCCTGGCAAGACTCCGACCACGCATTCTGGACGACAGAAAACTTTGCCACGTGAGCAATTGAGAAGGAAAACAAGATCAGCCTGGTCAACCACCTTGGGAATAGGACAAACGACCCAAGGAAGTCAAGCATTGCACAGAACGACAATGGAACGTACTATCCGACGGCACCTCTGAAGCAAACAACAGGCGGGGACCCCATGGACCTGGATGCAGCAGGAAGATGGAACAGGAGGTTCCAACCTGTAACGTGTTCGGGCTGGGCCCTAGTCACGTAGCGGTACGATAGGAGCAGATGGCTTCTTGGTCAACACGAAGCTAGCGCTGCTTGCTAAAGGAGGCTTCGAACGGGGCGTAATAGGAGATCAAAGAAGTAACCGTTCAACCAAGTATATTTAAGAATACTATCTGTCGAAGTCTGCTGTTTCTACCGCGGGAATCAGCGGTCTTTAAATACAGCATATCGCTTATCTCCAGTATGAGCGATATTGCAAAACAATATGTGTATCAACTGATAGCACACGAAACAATACAAGTATCAAACGATACTGTGAAACCAAACATAAAACAATGTGTGTATCAACCGATAGCACACGAAACAATACAAGTATCAAACGATACTGTGAAACCAAACATAAAACAATGTGTGTATCAACCGATAGCACACGAAACAATACAAGTATCAAACGATACTGTGAAACCAAACATAAAACAATGTGTGTATCAACCGATAGCACACGAAACAATACAAGTATCAAACGATACTGTGAAACCAAACATAAAACAATGTGTGTATCAACCGATAGCACACGAAACAATACAAGTATCAAACGATACTGTGAAACCAAACATAAAACAATGTGTGTATCAACCGATAGCACACGAAACAATACAAGTATCAAACGATACTGTGAAACCAAACATAAAACAATGTGTGTATCAACCGATAGCACACGAAACAATACAAGTATCAAACGATACTGTGAAACCAAACATAAAACAATGTGTGTATCAACCGATAGCACACGAAACAATACAAGTATCAAACGATACTGTGAAACCAAACATAAAACAATGTGTGTATCAACCGATAGCACACGAAACAATACAAGTATCAAACGATACTGTGAAACCAAACATAAAACAATGTGTGTATCAACCGATAGCACACGAAACAATACAAGTATCAAACGATACTGTGAAACCAAACATAAAACAATGTGTGTATCAACCGATAGCACACGAAACAATACAAGTATCAAACGATACTGTGAAACCAAACATAAAACAATGTGTGTATCAACCGATAGCACACGAAACAATACAAGTATCAAACGATACTGTGAAACCAAACATAAAACAATGTGTGTATCAACCGATAGCACACGAAACAATACAAGTATCAAACGATACTGTGAAACCAAACATAAAACAATGTGTGTATCAACCGATAGCACACGAAACAATACAAGTATCAAACGATACTGTGAAACCAAACATAAAACAATGTGTGTATCAACCGATAGCACACGAAACAATACAAGTATCAAACGATACTGTGAAACCAAACATAAAACAATGTGTG
This sequence comes from Tuber magnatum, assembly GCA_003182015.1. Classification (NCBI taxonomy): domain Eukaryota; kingdom Fungi; phylum Ascomycota; class Pezizomycetes; order Pezizales; family Tuberaceae; genus Tuber; species Tuber magnatum. The sequence continues at coordinate 2,300,634 of PYWC01000018.1, read as the reverse complement.
TATCAACCGATAGCACACGAAACAATACAAGTATCAAACGATACTGTGAAACCAAACATAAAACAATGTGTGTATCAACCGATAGCACACGAAACAATACAAGTATCAAACGATACTGTGAAACCAAACATAAAACAATGTGTGTATCAACCGATAGCACACGAAACAATACAAGTATCAAACGATACTGTGAAACCAAACATAAAACAATGTGTGTATCAACCGATAGCACACGAAACAATACAAGTATCAAACGATACTGTGAAACCAAACATAAAACAATGTGTGTATCAACCGATAGCACACGAAACAATACAAGTATCAAACGATACTGTGAAACCAAACATAAAACAATGTGTGTATCAACCGATAGCACACGAAACAATACAAGTATCAAACGATACTGTGAAACCAAACATAAAACAATGTGTGTATCAACCGATAGCACACGAAACAATACAAGTATCAAACGATACTGTGAAACCAAACATAAAACAATGTGTGTATCAACCGATAGCACACGAAACAATACAAGTATCAAACGATACTGTGAAACCAAACATAAAACAATGTGTGTATCAACCGATAGCACACGAAACAATACAAGTATCAAACGATACTGTGAAACCAAACATAAAACAATGTGTGTATCAACCGATAGCACACGAAACAATACAAGTATCAAACGATACTGTGAAACCAAACATAAAACAATGTGTGTATCAACCGATAGCACACGAAACAATACAAGTATCAAACGATACTGTGAAACCAAACATAAAACAATGTGTGTATCAACCGATAGCACACGAAACAATACAAGTATCAAACGATACTGTGAAACCAAACATAAAACAATGTGTGTATCAACCGATAGCACACGAAACAATACAAGTATCAAACGATACTGTGAAACCAAACATAAAACAATGTGTGTATCAACCGATAGCACACGAAACAATACAAGTATCAAACGATACTGTGAAACCAAACATAAAACAATGTGTGTATCAACCGATAGCACACGAAACAATACAAGTATCAAACGATACTGTGAAACCAAACATAAAACAATGTGTGTATCAACCGATAGCACACGAAACAATACAAGTATCAAACGATACTGTGAAACCAAACATAAAACAATGTGTGTATCAACCGATAGCACACGAAACAATACAAGTATCAAACGATACTGTGAAACCAAACATAAAACAATGTGTGTATCAACCGATAGCACACGAAACAATACAAGTATCAAACGATACTGTGAAACCAAACATAAAACAATGTGTGTATCAACCGATAGCACACGAAACAATACAAGTATCAAACGATACTGTGAAACCAAACATAAAACAATGTGTGTATCAACCGATAGCACACGAAACAATACAAGTATCAAACGATACTGTGAAACCAAACATAAAACAATGTGTGTATCAACCGATAGCACACGAAACAATACAAGTATCAAACGATACTGTGAAACCAAACATAAAACAATGTGTGTATCAACCGATAGCACACGAAACAATACAAGTATCAAACGATACTGTGAAACCAAACATAAAACAATGTGTGTATCAACCGATAGCACACGAAACAATACAAGTATCAAACGATACTGTGAAACCAAACATAAAACAATGTGTGTATCAACCGATAGCACACGAAACAATACAAGTATCAAACGATACTGTGAAACCAAACATAAAACAATGTGTGTATCAACCGATAGCACACGAAACAATACAAGTATCAAACGATACTGTGAAACCAAACATAAAACAATGTGTGTATCAACCGATAGCACACGAAACAATACAAGTATCAAACGATACTGTGAAACCAAACATAAAACAATGTGTGTATCAACCGATAGCACACGAAACAATACAAGTATCAAACGATACTGTGAAACCAAACATAAAACAATGTGTGTATCAACCGATAGCACACGAAACAATACAAGTATCAAACGATACTGTGAAACCAAACACAAAACAATTTGTGTATCAACCGATAGCACACGAAACAATACAAGTATCAAGCGATACTGTGAAACCAAAAATAAAAACCCTAGTAACCCGTACCGGTTACATAAGCAAATATGACGCAAAGGTGGTGTACAGGCCAGGACGAATGAACTATTTAGCAGATGCACTCTCTCGCATCATCGAAGACTCCAATGACCAGACTCCACCACTCATCCTCGATTACACCCTGGAGGATGATGATATCTCTGACTCAACCTTCTATGAAGATTCTTCTATAGCACTAGCCTAGATGGCTCACAAAACCTTTCCTACCTCCCCAGCTTGCTCTGTGTGGTTCAGGGAACAGCACACTTGCCCCCAACCCAAGATAGGAGAAGTTGAGCTCCCCTCCATGGGTACTACTGAATATGGCTCTGAATGGGACGAACCTGTGTCCCAAGCAGTAGCAGCACTATAAGATGAACTGACACAACCTCCAGTAACCCTTCTAAGCCTTCAGCTACAATGACACCTTGCTATCTCAGCAATAGAAACCCACAGGGCGACCCCTCCGGCGAGCCCGCCAGGACTGCCTGCAGCGGACCCCCTGTATGGAGGATCACTTAATATCTACAACAACGAACCGATTGTCTCAGTTGTACTCCTACCAATGGATGCATACCGCCGTGCTCTCTATGATGTCCTGGAAGAAGAAGAAGATACAGGACAGACCATGACCAGAGCGCAACAGATTGAAGATGAACAGGACGTTATCGATACATCTCGTGAAATGCGGAGCATCTTCCGACAACAGAGGGTGTCTGGATACCAACATGAACTAATCCACTCTCATCTTGTGAGGCGCGCTGGACAAGGAGACCTGGAAGGAGCCTATATGGCAGACTGTATGCTATACATGAGAACCTGTTATGGTCAATACTGCCTCTTTATCCCTAAAGGACAGGTGTTCAATGGGAAGACCCTACGAGAATATGTCATGTATGAGATACATGGCAAAAGACACCACAGTGCAGAACAAAACCTCCGATATGCGCCTGAATACGTCTACTGGCCTGAGATGGGGAAGAACTTTCGCGATCATGTGAAGCAATGTGACACCTGCTAAACGAATAAGGAACCAACCCACAGATCAGAAGGAAGGACCCGAACACTTGACCCAGCTTCTGAGGTGTTCGAATTGATCCCCTTTGATTTCACTGGACCTTTCAACAAGTCAAATGGGTTTGACCTTGTCCTAGTAGCAGTGGATCAATTAAGCAGCTATGTATGGCTTATACCTATCAACACCACAGTCACGGTGGAGGGAACAATAAAACTCCTAGAACGAGACATCTTTACCCCTCACGGCCAACTCCTACCAATAATTAGTGATGCTGACCCTCATTTCGAACCTAACTGGTGGAAGCAGATATGTAAATCCCTTGGAATCGAACACATCAAAGTGGCCTCTAGTCACTATGAAACTAATAGACCGGTTGAGTGAAAGATCTGTGACCTCAAGACTAGCTTGAGGAATATGGTCAACAGACCTGAGACCAACTAGGAACCCTCCTTACTACACTCGCAGCATACCTGAATGCTGGCTTCTCTGAAACTCTCAACATGTCACCATACAAGGCAACATATGGATGCAACTACCCCCTACTCCCGGTAACCCTCTTCAAGAATTTAGCAGTCCCCGTCTCGGATGACTACCTCAACCGGCACCAGATTAATTGAAACTTAGCCTTCCAAGCAGTAAAGTAAGCCAGACACCGAAGTGCAACAATGGTAGCACGATGCAGAGGACCCCACAAGCCTATAGTGGTTGGAGAATTGGTCCTCATACATGGAGTACTGTTTGCATCCATGGCTGGGAGGAGCAAGAGGCTACAACCTCGCTGGCAAGAACCATTCAAAGTACCCGAATTCGACGAGTTTACTGAGAACTACACAGTCAAGATGGACAGAAGAACCTATCGGAAGGACACTGGTGTTTTCCACTCTACCTCAGTAAAACGCTACCACCCAAATGATAACCAAAGATTCCCTAGATAAGCCCATGCTCGCCCTACCCCAATCCTGATAAAAGACAACCCAGAGTGGGAAGTTGAGAAAATCCTGGACCACAGAAAGCGATACAACGATAACGAATCCCTAGTGAAGTAGAAAGAATATCCACGAAGTGAAGACAGCTGGGAACCTCTGAAAGGCCTCGAGCACAGCATGCAACTGATGAAGGAATAGTGGGAACACAACAAGGAAGGAATGCTATCAAATATTCAACAGATCTCGATAGGAAGTGCCAGGCCAGCCACAAGATGCTGGTTACCAGAAATGCCTGATACCCACCCCCTTGGAGAAGAAATCGATGAATGACCAGAAAAGGAAGGCTTCTGGGCAGGTTACTTTAATAGCAAATTTGAATCAACCAGTGAAGAGAACGAAGCAAAGAAGGACACGGCATACGACTACTACTACTAGAACCTACCACCTCTCCATCCGAAACCATAACAATGTCAAACTATGTGGAACTTAGTGTGGGGCAGTGCTATGAGCTTGTGGGACTCTTAGTGAACCGTAGTACTATCCCAGTACCTGAGTATTTCTCTAAAATTTACTGCTCTTACTACGAAGATTGTGGGATGGTTCAAGTGATCTGTGAGGACAATGCTGGAGTGTGGGATTACTGCGACATGCCCTGGTATGAGAGTGGTTTCTGTGTTGAAGTTGCATTTTGCGCTTTTTGTTTATCGTCTGATTACATGTTGGGCGATGATTTCCTTGAGGAGGAAGGTGATGGCGAGAAGGATTTCTTTGAGAATTTTGATTTTCACGATTAATAGTTTTGTTTTGCGGTAAACAGATGCTTTGTTTCGGGAATGTAACCAGTACAGGTACTAGGTTATATTTTATGTTTTGTTTTACAGTATCATTTGATACTTGTTATGTTTCAAAAGTATCGCTTGATACTTTGAATAGTTTATGTTATTGCTTATACTAGAGATGAGTGAGAACTTGTATTTAAATGCCACCGATTTCACGATCGAAACAGCAGACTTCGACTGACAGTATCTTTAATATACTTGGTTGAATGATTACTTCTTGATCTCCTATTACGCCCCTTCGAAGCCTTCTTTAGTCTACAGAGCTCTCGCCTCTTGCCGAGCCCAGCAGGCCACCTGTTACTATTATACTCGAAGTGTGATTAGCACCCTAGGTGTGAACATGTTACAATATCCTACGACCGCTCTACTATCCATTTCTTCAATAAGTAGAACAAGAGACTGGAAGAGAAATGTGGGCTGTTGAAGATAATGCTCCAGCCCACACTACTGCATGAGAATTGGGTGAGGAGGAGCAGGAAAGAGGAGGTATACGATCTGTTGACTGGCCAGCCCAGTCATCTGATTTGAATAAAATCGAACCACTTTGGAACTATTTGAAAGACTCACTAGAAGAGTACGAGTTCAAAGGTCAAAGTTATGCTACAAAAGATCAGGTAAAAGCAGCTCTGGTGTTAGAATGGGAGAAGATACCAATTGATCTCATTAATCATCACTGTTTAGATCTTCAAAATAAGTTGCAACTTGTTATTAAGAATAAGGGGGATAATAATTTTTGTGGCTGATTTTATTTCTATTGATACTTTTCACTCAACTCTCTCTTTCTTTTTATTTCACAATTTCTCATTAGCTCCTGGTTTATGACCTACTTGTTCTTCTTTAAGTATCTTGAGTTTTAAATATATTATAGTGTTTAGTTTCTTGCTCGTTGCAACCTGCTGCTCTACACCAGCTTATCACATGACCTATATATCTATCGGCGGCACTCGTACAGTACAGCCCAACGGTACAGTACCTTAGCCGTTGCCATAGAAACCTCATAGCTCAACACAACATAACATTACCGCAACCTACAGTGAAGGAAGCTGGCAGTGAGGTGAGAATACCTGTAGAATCTTTTCGAGGACAGGGATTATTTATGTTAACATTCTAGTTATGTCATGGAATTAATTTGCCGTAGAATAGAGTAGGAACCGTTGGGCTGTAAAAAACTGTTGAGCTGTCGGGCTCTCTCTTGGGAGTGCTCATGGTTACGAGCCAGCGAGCGGCCGTGGATTGTGGCGCAGCCACAACCTTGGCACGAGTACCGTTCTATCGTAGTACATGACGATATAGAAGGAAGTTCTCAGCTTACACGGGCCATTGCTATCATTCGAGGAGAGAAACCCCGAAGGAGATACGAGGCTCCAAATACGAAGCACGGTTTTTGTGGCATGCCAAACAAGCTCACCCACGTTCATTCATAAATCCATAGAGAAGCTATCGTACCGCCATAAAAGCCGGAAAAACAACGGACGAAGCCGGAAATGAGAACCATCCCCCCCACCTCGAAACTCTTTCACACAGTTGGCAACCGGCCCTACTTAGCTACTCCAAGTCTGGAAAATCCCAAGAACAACCAACCATCCAAACGAACAGACGAACAAACGAACAGGCGAACAAATGAGCAAGCACAACACCTAAAAAGAGAGCGGGGGCTACGGCCCCCGAGCGCCACCAGCCCCGGGAGTCGAACTAGCCACCGCTTAACATAACCCAGCCACTAGTCAAGCGGAAACCCTTCGTGGCATTGCGATACACAACACAGATGGAGTGATACCGGCGTGCGACCAGCGTTTAGCACAATAATTTTAGCTAAAGAATTGCGATATAGGTCGTGGGCCCGGAAAAAGGCTCTCCCCGTTCCTACTATGATACACAACCGTCGTATGGACGCTCCATCATTCCTTCTACGGTAACCGGTTACTACCTATTCATCGATACAGCAAGCAGGACGCAACAAAAAGTGCCCACCAAGGGGTATAGCGGTACTCCACCTAACTTCAACGGTTCAATGATGGCCTCGCTTTCTCCAGCGCTCATGTCGTCAGTCTCCGCCCCAACTCCTCCTAGGGTCCCTACTGGTGTGTCCTTCCCGAACTCTCCCAGCGTCACTTCCGCAGCCTCTCCCGCAGCCCCCTCCACAGCCCCCTCCACAATCTCCTCCATGGTTCCCTTCCCTCCTCCCTTACCCCCTCCCCTAGTTCCTTCCTTATCCCTTTCCTTATCCCCATTCTTATCTCTTTCCTTGTCCCCTCCTTCCTTGTCTCCTTCCCAGTCTCTCTCCTAGTCTCCCGCTTAGTCTCCGTCCTGATATCCTTCCTACCTGCCTTCCCAGACTCCTCCCCAGGCTCCTCCGCAATTCCCGCTGTTTGTTTCAGAATATCCAGACAATCACTCGCGAGCTTTGCGCCCAATTGCAATGCTGTCACCCCCTAACTATTCCTGATGGTCCGATCCGCGCCGTTCCTGACCAGAAACTCGACGATATCCGGGCGATCGAATTGAACAATGAGGTGAAACTTGGTATTTTTGGAGCTGATCTTTTTGTTAATTTGGTCACAATGTTTCTTGCACTCTGGTGTTGCCAATTCCTAGCCTAGGACACTAAACCACCGCTACATCAATGATCTGGGCCATGTACACTTTATCCCTACCAGGGAACAGACCCATCCAACCCCACCTTAGCACCGAAATCCACGCCGAATTCCCCTCCGGTGCCCCGGCGGCCATCACATAAGGCTCGTTCTCCACCCCCAAGTGCCTCTCCCACGTCGCGTCCAAGGCGTTCTGCCTGTACCCTCCCGTCAGCTTGAGACTGCGCATAGCAGAGCCTGAATGGGGTGCTGGTGTCGAAGGGCACGTCCATTGCACTCTCCCCGCTCGCTATAAATCGAAGGGTGGCCTTGTGAGGCCCGACCTGGGGGAGTCTGGACCCGAGCGGTGGGCGGCCGAGGAAGATGGGGCGGCCGCCGTCGAGGGTAATGGGTTTCTCAAGTTCCAGACGGGGCCTAGGGAGTGGGTGCATTGGGGATATGTTTTCCAAGGCTGAGTCTAAGTGTCTGCTTGTGATTGCGATCGGTGGGTTGGAGCCTGAGCAAGATGGGAAGACGGGTGGTATGGGAGACCCGTTGCCAAGCTCCATGGGGGTACTGTACAACCGTTGCAGTTAGGGAGGCGGTCCGGGAGCGAACTCTTCCTTTTTTTAGTGAATATTGTTCATCAGAGGATTATGGAAGGATGGGAGTAATTTGTGGAATCATGGGCGGTCACTCAATATTCGCTAGTTTTTGTGCTACGGTGTCATTGGTGACAGATATCACCTCAATCTCACTACCACCGCGTCCGGATGGTGAGACAGAATATTATCGCAAAAGTGCAATGCGACCAGAACGGCACTTAACTAAAGACCAAAGACACAAAATGACAAAATAAAGCCATCAAAAAAATAATCAAACGAGCGAAACTAACTCAATAAAGAATATAAATCATGATACGCTTCCTACCATAAAACAACGAACAACCCCATGAAAGAGAGACACCCCCCACCCAGCCCCCACCTCGATGCCCTCTCACATAGCCAATAGCCAGCCCAACCAAGCTATCTAATAAGCCCACGATATGCTGCCAATAGCCTAAGTCTGACCAATCTCAAGATCAACCACCCAAACAAGATAGGCAAAAAAGCGAACACAACACTCAAAGGGGAGCGGAACCTGCAGCCCGCAAGAGCCATCACTCCCCGAGAGCAAAAGGAGTTACCACTAAATGTAACCTAACCAAGTGAAAGCCCTTCACCGCATTACGATACATGATACATAACGAATGAAACTGACGTCCCATCGGCCGCTGGGATAATGTTAGTTAATGGGTTATAATAATAGGTTGCGGGTTGGGGAAGAGGTTCTCCGCGTGCCTACCGCACGACTTCCGCATAGTAGCTCCTCCCTCCTACTGGGCTGCGTATGCATCCGTATAGCAAGCGGGAATGTAACAGGAAAAAAAAGCCCACCAAAGCGCCCAATGGTAGGCCGCTTCTGCGGCCTCCTTCCCAACCTCCCTGGTCTCCTCCACGGGAATCTCCACGGGCCCCTCCGCAATCTCCTCGGCCTGTTTTATAAAAATTTCCAAACTTTCTCCTCTCCCTAGCTTTGCACCCAATTCCGATGCTGTCATCTGGTCACCGTTCTTGATGGTACGATCCGCATGGCTCTCGACCAGATACTTGACTATATCCGGGTAGTCGAATTG
>PYWC01000018.1:2273576-2290700 GCA_003182015.1 Tuber magnatum | reverse complement strand
AGCGGGCGCAAGGCGAGTGCCACTCTCTGGATTATGCCTAGAACCTTTTTCGATCCTCTCTTTGACTGGATATCGCGTAACATTTTTCGGTATACCTTTTCAAGCTCTGAAGGGAATTCATTCAGAAAGTCTTCATAATCGGGGCCTGCACAGGAACTTAAATTTTCGACCGCCAAGGATGCCCAGAGGAAGATGCCTTCCGACTTCTCCAGAAGGGTTTCGATTGCGCCGTCCCTCTGACTTGCACTTCACTCCCCGAATGCATTCACCCTGCCCCTGATAAAAGTTTTCACATCCTTTTTCACAAAACCGTTCGTATCAAGGTTAATCTTGGTCCGTTCAGAAAGATTATTGGAAACTTGGGGTACATCCCGACTGGAGATAAATATTTTAACCCTGCGGATACTCCTGAGTCCTAGAACCCTCTTAATCAACTCTTTGCATAAGCCCTCATTAAGCCATCTACGCCGTCGATGAGAAGATAAACAGGGTCTGTGGGGTGACGCCGTATTATATCTCTTAGAACCTTCCACAAAGACCATGGGTTGGTGAAAAATTCATCCCCCTGATTTCCGAGCTCAGGCTTGCAGTAATCGAAAAGATCCTTATCCTGCTGTAGGATACTATACAGTAGGTCCCAGGCTAGCTTGGCAAGCCTGAGCTTTCGTGACTCGGGCTCATCGCCAGATGTCCCGTCAGTGGGAAGTTCGGGTGAGACGAAGAGGTAAACCAATTTAACCCCTACATGATCGCTGAGGTATTTGAGAAAACTTTCTGCAACACGCTTGGCCAACATGGTCTTTCCTGTCCCAGTCCCACCACAAAGCTAGAGTAGCTCAGATTTCCCGCTGTCTCGCCACTCCTTGTACCAATCTTCTTCGAAAATCCATTCTCCAGTGCCATCCCCGGGCAGGTTTTCCGGGTCTCGGAGATAATCTAGGCCAATTTCAGGTGGCGATACCCCCCGGTGGTTGCCTGTTATCAGCTCTCCAAAGGTTTCTACAGAAGTTCTTAGCCATATGTTGAACACAAAGATTGGTAGGGAAAGGCTGCATACCAGGGACACCTTGGGCCGCTTGTGCGCTATAATTATATGTGGTATTGAAGTTGTCCTTATTGTCTGAGCCCCCCTGATCGCTTGAGCTGACTTGATTGTTTGGGTTGCGGCTATTGCCGCCTTGGTGGAATATGCTTTTGGCGGCTGTCAAACCGAATCTATTGGAACTGATTCCCTATTAGCCGATCCAGGCCCATATAGGATAGCACGTGGGGCTATACTCTGTGACCATATCTCCATAGGTATTCGCCCACTGCCAGCGATCCTTTAACGTCTTCGAAGTTAGACGCAGGCTGCTGCCATTGTTATCTAGTTCGTCGGAGTTGACATCGTTCCGTGCGAGTAGTATTTTCACTACACCCTCGTGCCCATTCTTAGCAGCCCACATAACGGGTGTATTACCCACACAGTCTTTTTGGTTGATATCACAACCCTCCACCCCTACCAAGGCGGCTACAATCTCAATAACCCCGAAGGCGGATGCACAGTGCAGACCGCTGAACAGGGAAAGTTCATCGAAATTAACAGTATGCGAATACGATTTCTGTGCTCTGAAGAAGATCTCGGTGGATATGTGGTTATTGTAGTCGTCAAATAGCCTCAGCGCAAGCAGTTTCGCGCGATCCGAAAGCTCCCTTTTGGCGTGCACTCCCCAATGTAGGGAAGAATATTCGAGAAAGGGAGTGTTTTGGGGATTGACAGAGCGACTGGTAGAAAGGGCCCTGACTTGCTGGGAATTCAGATAACTTAAGCATGTTTCGGCCATTGTCGAGTGAACCGTACCAAAAAGCTCGGGATGACCTCGGAGGTACTCTTGAAGGGTAAAGTGGATTAACCGGACTGTGGTAGCCCCTTTGTCTACGGCAACAAGTCCTTGACAATAGGATAGCAAGGCCCATATTGAAGGAAAATTGTCGGTATTAAGATGCGGCGACCCTATTTCTACTGATAGGGCGTGACACAGCTCGTCGGCCTTCAGGGGCCGCTCCGAGTGAGAGATCCACATCAGGGCTGCCATGCCAAGCCTCGCTTCCTCCCCACCCTGTCCCTTTATCCGACCCAGTGTTGCCCAATAAGCATCCCCTAACCCGAATCCACTGGCCACCGCGCTGAGCTTTTGTCGCCTACGATGGATCGTGGTTTCTTGCAGGATCGCGTCAACATTCAGCGAGACCAACAGGAATCTAACACGTGTCTATTAGTGGGTAACTTGAGGTAGCTTTCCCAATGTTACTTCAACGTACATTTCGGAAACATCTTCGGGGATACTCTTCAGGATGTCTGCCTCTAAGCTACTATCCATTGCATCTGGGATTGTGTCTTCGCCTAGTCTGGTATGAAGATATCTGATGATATCATCTCTCCTGGGGTTGATCGGTACAGTCGTTACTCTTCCCGCAAGCCGTTTCTCGATTTCGGTCTGAATGTGCGGTCTCCCAGTCGCAAATATTCGTGTGCCTGGAGACTCTTGGAGGATTTGATTTAGCAAGTCAAGAAGTTTGGCCCGATCTCCTGCCACACATTCATCTAGAGCATCGACGCAGATGAATGTACGCTTTTCGGAGGAAGTAGTCTGGAGCATCTTCACAATATCGTAAAGTAGCGGTCCCCGTGCATCAGTGATCTCCCTCTGGCTTTCATAGTCCCGCGCTATTCCCGGCGGCACCTCTTCGAGTCCGCTCACAATCTGTTTGAGCAGGGCGCCCAGCATGCTCGTTAACGATTGCTCCTTTTGGGTGGCGAAGTCGAAGTAAAAACACGCAACGGCGACATTTTGTCCTCTGGCCCGATCGCACAAGCTGTCTATCACCAATGAGCTAGCATCACGGCTTGTCAGTACTTGCCCTTATTCCTCCATCCCTCGAAGTTCCCCATTGTTACCTGATATGAGTCTTGCCGACTCCTGGATCCCCGCAACAAAACAAAACTGCGTTGTCGGATTCACCCCCCACACCGCTGGTATACCAGCTTCTAAATTCCTCGGCTTCCAGGAGCCATTGCCCTACATTCTCGACCCGACGGTCTCGAATGTCCTGATGCCGTAGCCTAGGGTCTAGCGGGGATAGCCAGGCTAGGATATTAGACCGGTCATCGGCAGCAGTAGAGCTATTCGGGTCTTTAATAATTGTGCTGGGAGAGTTGATACTATGACCGGGCGATTGAGACATCTGTTTCTTTGTTGCTCGGGGTATTGCAGATGATGGGCGATGCGGTCACTCTACTACCGGAGTTGCTAGGGGCAAGAGAAAAGCGGGGTTTTTTGTGGAAGCTTGTATCATATCATAGATACCGGTGCCAACAGGACGGTCAAACCAGCCCCCCCAAATTACTCGGGTTGTTCCGACAACGCCCTGCTTTTGCCTACCGGTACCGCATAGCCTCGGATGCCCAGACTCTTGCCAGTCTGCGATCAAGAAATTGGGTGAGCTCGGTAGTAACATATTTCTACGGTATGGTGTGGGAGACTTTTTAGCAGTGTCTGTGGAGAAAAGTCCCTTTGGCGTCGGTGGTTGAGGGTTACCCGTTCTTGGCACCCATTTCGCTGCCTCTCTTGCGAAGTCATCCGTGCCTACGAATCCTGCGGAGCTCACCCAGGCCCTTGTCCACAGATTGGCAAGGGACTAGGTTTCCGGGGCTACCTATGATACCTTATTCGTATCATAGTAGAAAATGCTATACCAGTATGATACGATAATATTATCACTACCTCTTTAAGCACAAATCTTGCAACTGCGGTTTCTTGGACCTCCATTTTGGTTGGTCCGTTTCGGGTCGTCACGGCTTGACGAAACATTTTTCGTCCCTTAATATGATATCTAGCCCCGAATTTCCTCATAGCTGCGTTGGTCTTGTGGAGATTACCGGTGTATTAAATTTATCTCCTTCGCGCTTCTCGGTTGCTTGCCTATCCTCTCCACGCGCTTTTGTCCCCGTTCAACACGATTACCGAGCTAAATGGCTAAGCGAGATTTTGGTCTCTGCTGCTTCTGCCACAGGACTTAGCCACCTCTTTGAAATCCTCGGACCTAATATTCAATCTGCAGGCTGTCGTTTCTCATTTAAGGCAACACGTTTCGGTCCCTCTCGTCACCTTCATGGTAGCGAGAAGGAGCTTTCCGGGGCTTGGGGTGCCCACCGCTCCTGCCCACCTCCTCCTGTTCCTGCGTGTCCTTCGCGTCCTTTGCGCGATGAGTATTTTGTTGAGTCGTCGCGTGCTTGTTATCCCTTACCTTGTTGCCGAAATTCATGGCTGCGTAGCGTCGGCGGAGAGGCTAATTTTCCAGTGCCCACCCTTCGAATCGTCTTTAGTAAGCATCGTTTTTGTTAGTTACTCGAACTTCGCAGTGGTGCATACTTGAGGACGCGCTCAGTATGGAAGGTACGGCAAGAACATATGAGAACTACAGTAGTAACCCGGAGCACACCGTGTCACAAGCGATGTCAGGTGCTTGTATCCACCTCTGGCTAGTGTCAGCATTTAGCGTTGGCCATGAACACAAGGTAAGGGATGGAAAATGTGTCACCCCCCGATGCGGCCGTATTTGTGGCTGTATTTGTGGCTGAGTAGTCCCTTCGTGTGGCGGAGTAGGTTTTCTGTGGCGCGGCCCGTCGAGGTATCATACGGTATGATAGTTACCGATTCGTCGGCTCCATGCGGCGTAAAGGGGGTCTAGGTTGAGCCCGGGGTTAGCGCCTCTGGCGTTGCGGTCACAGATTCCCCACGCAACAGTTCCGCGTCTACTCCGCCGCGGGTGGAGAGCAGGAAGGGGTCCCAGAAGTGACGGACGGTGAGAGATTTGGCGGATCCGGCGGCCCTGGGAGAGTCGGTCGACTGTGGCGGCGATAGTTTAAGCGGGATGGGAAGAGGGAGGCGGCTGTTAAGGGGTGACTCACGGCGAAGCCTCGGGGGTATACCCGTTGCGGTTAGGGAAGCCATTTAGGTGAGCGTTTCCTTCACCTCGCGAGCACTGCCCGCTACCAGGGGATGATGAAGGATGGAAAACTGCGAGGAATGTGTGAAGCCATGTATAGTCACTCGACCTCATGATCTCATCTACGCTATCAAATAATTGACGGTAAAATTATCTTAGACAACCTCACCAACACCACGCCCGGGTAAACTAAACAGAATATTGTCCCGGGAACGCAATACGACCGGGGCGGCATCCCACCGGTCGCTAAGGACCTGTTTGGCATGCAACCATATAAAGAAACACCATTTTTCTAACAACGCATGGTAAACTAAAACAAATAGATTCCGTTTTTACAAAGGATGGGTGTTTGGTAAGCGAGTTCTCTCATTATTTCAGTATCAAAAACTATATAAGGTGGGGTTTGGCAGGCCGCACTTGTGATCCCAAATCGCATGCAAGCTCTGAAATCATAATAGTCTTGAAATGCGAGTCCGAGGTTATACAGTACCCTGAGCCAAACAGCGCCCGCCCCGTGATTCCAGTGACGATTATAATTATGTTATCACAGTTGTTTTTTTTTATTGGATTAGTAATACAGTAATCAGTTCACTAAAGACCTTAATTAAACTCTCGGGTCATGTTTCTCCTGGACTGGTGAGCTAGTGGAAATGTTGTGTCGTCTGCGCAACCGCTAGAGATAGTAATTATTAACTTAAGGCACTCCTCGCAGTAGCCCTCAGCAATGGTGAGCGTAGATGCGATCACACTAATGGTTAATATTAGCTCTGGTTGCACGTCTTAAGAAACTACATGATCGTACCTACCGGTACGCTCATCATCGCTGAGGAATACTGAGGGGACTGCCTTAGTCATCACTATCCTAGACGGTTATCGTACGCGGACGGCACAACATTTTCCACTCGTTCACCAGCCCAGGAGATAGTTTGAACTCACTGTTTCCTTGCTCCAAACGCTTCTAAGTTGGGATTCCTTCCGGGTCTGCAAAAGCACAGTGAAGGTATTGGAAGCATTCCCAAGAAATTGTGAAGTCGAACCCGCTTTTAGGAAGTACGGGTAGACCGTCCTTACGGTTTTTGTCAAAAAGGTATTCTACCGCGGTATGATGGACAATGGATACAGTTGATTTGCCAGCCCGGAGAAATGACAGAGAGGACTGGACATACTGCTTGATATCCTCCTCTGTTCTCGGCCGAATCTCAGCATTTGTCTCCCCGTGTGAATAGTGTTGTCCAATTTTTTCTTTCCATACGTGACAGGATATGTCCGAGTTCGCCAAATGTGAGCGGGCGCAAGGAGAGTGCCACACTCCGGATCATGTTCGGAACTTTTTCCGATCCTTCTCGTGACTGGACACCGTGTAGCATTTTCCGGTATACGTCTTTAAGCTCCGATGGGAGTTTCCTCAGAAATTCTTCATAATTATGGCCTCTACAAAAACGGTTTTAAATTTTCAATCGCCAACGACGCCCACAGGAAGGTTCCTTCCGACTTCTCCAGGAGGATTTTGATTGCCCCGTCCTTCTGGCCGACATTCACCCCCCGAATGCACCCACCCTGTGCCTGATAAAAGTTGTCACATCCTCTTTCACGAAACTGTTTGTATCAAGGTTGATCTTGACACGTTTGGAAAGATTATTCGAAACATGGGGCACGTCCCGACTGGAGAGGAATATTTTAACCCTAGGGACATCCTTGAGCCTTAGGATCCTTTCGATCAGTCCCTCGCATAAGCTCTCCTTGAACCCGTCCACGCCATCGATGAGAATGTATAGAGACTCTGCGGGCCAATCGTGTATCGCTTTTCGTAAAACCTTCCATAGGGAATGAGGGTTGGTGAAAATTTTGTCCCCCTGGTTCCTAAGCTTAGCCTTGCAGCCGCCGAAAAGGCTCCCATCCTGCTGAAGAATTCCATATAGTAGGTCGCAGGCTGCTTTGGTAAGCCCGTGCAGCGGTGACTCTGCCTCACCGGTAGATATACCTGCCGTGGGAAGTTCGGGGGAGACGAAGTGGAAAACTAATTTAACCCCTCCAGGAGGATCGCTGGAGCCTTTGAGAAATTCGGCAGCAATACGCTTGGCCAACATAGTCTTTCCTGTTCCGGGGCCACCGCAAACCCAGAGAACCTCAGATTCTTCGCTCTCCTGCCACTTCTTATACCTATCATCTTTGAAAATCCATTCTCCGGTACTATCCTCGGGCAGGTTATACGGGTCGTGGAGATAATACAGGTCAATTTCGGGTGGCGATACCCCCCACCGGTTGCCCAGTACCAGCTCTTTGAAACTTGCTACACATATTCTTAGCCATAACTTAATTTGAAAGCAAGGACAGACAACGAGAGGCTGCATACCGGAAACATTCGTAGGTGCTGGCGTGCTATAATTATATGGGGTATTTTTTATACAGTTGAAGCTGTCCTTATTGTTGAAGCTACCCTTGCTACCTGCGGGGTTCCCGCTGATGAAATTTGGGTTTCCCGGACTGGTGCACTATTAGCCGATCTCGACCCATATTAAAAGCCACCTAGTGCCATACTCTGCGACCATCTTCCCACAAGCATTCTCCCACCCCTGGTGATCTTCTGAGGTCTTCGGAATTAGATGTGTGAGTTGCTGCGTCAACTCATCCAGGCAGCAGATAATAGAAGCATTCGGGTACAGTGAGGTGAGGAGGTATGGAGAAAGGATACAAGCCTGGGGGAGGAAGAAGAAGAAGAAGCAACAATATTTTTGCAGTAAGCACTCAAATAGAAGATAAATGTATTAGGAGGTTGGAATTCCTCTCGGCTACCAAAGGGGGAGACACCGCAAACTCATCCCCCTAGTCAGGACAAACGAAAAGGAATATACACAGCCCTTTCCTGCGAGAGGCAGCTTGTGTATGGTAATGCATAATGCCCCACCATGTTTATCTTTTACTCAAGTTCTTACTGTATACCGCGGCCTTGGTGAGAAAAGCGCCATCAGTGCATTGACTTATAGACCCGAATAACCCTCTATGCACCTAGGTATACTACTCAATTGCATACTGTCTGCAAGTAGGTTGGGACAGAGGGGCCCAGGTTTGCCGGCATGTAATAGCGGTCCTGTTCATAAGCGCCAATCCACTGCGAGCACGGGTAAGGATGCCGAGCACTCAACGCACGCACTATTGACTAAAAAAAAAAGCGGGAGATTCCAGTCGTGGGAACAAGTGTTGGTAGAATGGCCATTTTACGCCGG
This sequence comes from Tuber magnatum, assembly GCA_003182015.1. Lineage (NCBI taxonomy): Eukaryota > Fungi > Ascomycota > Pezizomycetes > Pezizales > Tuberaceae > Tuber > Tuber magnatum. The sequence goes on along the minus strand of PYWC01000018.1, from coordinate 2,282,487 downwards.
GATTACCGAAACTTAGCCAGGTTACTTATAATCTATGACCCGCCGGATATTTCTCCAGCGCGACTTTTGGGTTTTCAATACCATCCCATATCTCGTAGTAACCGGGTTTTGTGTGCCGGAGAGTTTGCGGAAAGTTTGCAGCGGTAATAAATTATCAATTTATAGCCCAACACGAAGGCCAAAAGTGGGTGTATAGAGCCAATATCCCATTGATACGATGTGTTGAAAAAATTCTCGTATTTTGCCAAGCGTATATAAGTGCAGACTCGATACTGAGTTCCAGGAAGTTTTTGCCCAAAAAGAGGCCGAAACTTTCCACCGCTAGCTCCTTCTACCCCGCTCAGAGAAGCACCTCTCACAGGGTTTTCAGGAGACCATGGTGGATGTGAGCCGGTGAACTATGGCGATGTACGCCGGGAACTGCATTCTATTGTAAAACCATACACTATACAAGTCATCACATGTAAAATCATGCATGTAGGGATTGGTTGCATAGAGAGTTTTTCGAGCTTATGATATCGGTGTAAATCTCTGCCCGCATAACTTATCATATTTCAAAGAGAACTGGTTCTCTGAATGTCCGTTCTCGTATCACAATTCCCCTCAAAATTGGGATTCCGATGCTAGAATCTGATTTCCATTTTCTCCACCCGCGGGGTACTCGGGTAGGGGTTGCGGGTGAGGTGTTCTTTCCGGGATCACCAGGTGGGGCTCAATCTCTGTGCTACAGCTCTCTCCCGACATCCGGGTAGGTTTATACGACCCCGCTACGGTCGTCCGCAGTAGCATGTGGCCCTCGTTTTCATCCCGGACTACTTTCCCTGGAAGGGGGGGCAAACGACGGGGAGACATTTGGGCTCTGCATACACGTTCCACTCACTGTTTCACAGAGGACTCTATGTGGTTATGAAAACAGAGACCCAACCAACCACACTCGTAGATCATGGTCGCATTATATTGGCAGGCGGATCCCATTTATCAACCACTAACAAGTTGAACAGCAGCAGGCTCAGGCAGATCTCCTCGAGCGAAAAATGTTATACTCCCCAGCCACCGGGACGTCCACCAATCATCCCCCCTGTGCCGACCTTGGGCTCAGGTCGGCCCTCAGGGGAGCCTAGGAAACAGACAGCGCAGGTGAACTTTGGCTGGTGCCCAGGGGTAATCCAAAAAAGACCTGACGGAGATACAGCTGATATAAAGCTCAATTGTGACCACCAAAGAGCTTCCATTAAGCCTCCCTCATGTGAAAACTATTGCATTCCATGGCTAATTCTCTTCAATAGAGTGTTTGCGCAAACAGACTTGGGTGGTGATAACTTAATGGTGAATCTTGGTCACCTAGTTGCTTGATTCCTGGCTGGCGTGTAAAAAAAGAACGTGAAATCGGACCTAGAATTAACGGGCTTGAAAGCCAACTTCCACCGTACTTCTATGCCTTTATACGGGTACGGTTTTGCAGCTGCGCTCCTTAAGTATAATTTTAACGAGAGCGGTTGCAAGGTACCGGTATTTAATTGATAGTTGCCCACTGTATGGCCCCCTGAGGAAGGAACGATTTTATGAAGCACAAACACTGTGGGAGGTTTCATGCGCCCTTGGGGGGGCCACACCCTCTATAACTCCTACCAGCCACGTAGGCCAGACTGCGCAAACCCTCCATTATGGCCCGGGTAGTCTTTGAATCGGACTTACTTCGTGGTAGACGAGACCTCCTGGCATTGAGGAATGGCAGAGTTAGCACGCGCAGGAGTACTGGCAAGTGGGGGTAACTTCTAACAAATACAACAGGGAGAATTTATTATAAGTTTGATATATTATCACTTGGCAGGGGTAGGTCGATTGCTGCTTATACTTGTGTTACCCTTCGCTAAAACAATTCTTGTAGAGTACCGTAAGAACTCGAATAATCGGTCCATGTGCTAGGACGTTGGACTTGCCTCTCTCGGTAAGGTCTGGTATTTTTTTCTTTTTTAATTGTCAGGGAGGCCATGTTTTTTGGTGTGTATTTGACCCCTTTTCCAGAGGAGGAAATTTCGGACTACATAGCACATGGTCCGTTTATTCGAGTTCTTACGGTACAGTCAGCCGTCTAGCTGTCGTACCCTCGCCCCAAGAACCTCCAACATAGTCACTTAGTGCTCATAAGGGGCCCGAAGGCCTTAGCGATACTGGTAGAATACCCAAGATTATAAAATGTTACTACATACTCACCTCACATTTACCGCATTAGGAGCCGTACGAACTGGCTAGGCTTCGTTTCGACAAAATAACTACGGTGAATTCCTTTAGCTGGAAAGGGGAATCGTCCGGGTCGGACCAAAGCTGATGGAGCTTGAGCGATTTGAAGCCCACTAATTTCGGAGGTCCCAAACTCATCCGGAAATGGTCCGTCCAGTTTTGATAATTCTTTCCAACTTGAAGGCAATAACCTGCTCTCGGAGCCCAGTTTGTCATAAACGGGGCCCCGAAGCGAACTCTAGAACTGGCGAGACTCGCCTACTGATAGTAAGTTGGAATAAAGTACTACAGGAGGGTTGGGGCCGAAGTACAATTACTGTAATATATTGAATACGGTCCGGAATAGACCTGGTTTAGGCTATAAAGGGCTAAGCGAAGGCGTTTTGGTTGCAAACTTGAGACAGATTACAGAGGAAGCTCTTATTTCAACGTTACTACTGTTAGGCAGGACAATCCCACGAGTCGATGCGGTAAGGCTGGAATACCGATAATCGAACCCCAGACTAAGACGTCCAGATTTCCCTCCTTTAGAGTAAGGGGGGAAAAGCACAACGAGAAAAAAACAATCTTTCCGCCCTCCGCTCGGACAAATAGAAAGGGGAAATGCGGGCAACCTCACTAGGAGAGGCAGCTCTAACGTCCTAGCATGAAGTCTAGAACTTGCATTTTTGACGGTACCGACAAACGTGCGAATAGGGTCGTGGTTGGCCGCACGGACATTCGTAGTTATGCCGTGTTGTAACTACCGAATTGTTTGCTGGTTGTCAATTCCTTGACATTCTATGCAGAATCGTGGTGTTTATAGGGGCTACTGAACGCACGGTGGAAAGTGGCCAGAAGAAGACGAAGACGGAAGGCGAGCACGGGATATAACTTTTCCTTTGTTAATTTTCCTTCCCTTCTCTCTCTTCCTGCGTCCCCTCTACAGACAAATCCTGGAATAGATTATTCGTCCGGGAATCCTGTTACACATCTTGTTGTTGCGAAATCTCCCTCTATCCTGAAACACTGCTCTCGTTAAAGTTCCCGCAACCCCTGTTCTTGGGGCTCTTTCGAAACTCAAGACTACTGGTGGTGACGCGAGGGATTTGCTCTTATTGAAATCCAGAAAAGACCGCAAGGACTAGAAGTGGTGACAATACCGATATTAGGGAGGCTTGTCGCGATAGTGGTATTCCGACTTGAGCTTCCTTTATCACCAGAGCAGCGACACAAAGCATTTCCAACCGTGCCCTAGAGCTCTGTGGCTCAACTTTGCACAGTATTAAATTTAAGAACAGTTCCTAGATAAGACGGTAGAGTGTTATCTGGTAAACCTTGGCGCTGAGCCCACTAGTGTATTTCCGGACCTTATTGGAGTTGGCGAATAGCATCACAAATCACGTAGCACAAAATTGGGGATGTGAAACAAACCTTCGGAGAACTCTCTGGGCATATTGAGGGTGAGTATTAGTCTTTGTGCACTCATGAGCTGCTAGCCTTCTCATGCTGGCAAGCGAGACACCAACAAAAGAACCCCGAGAGTTGACGTGAGGCTATAGCGCTATTTCCATCCCATGATTATTTTCCACGATGGCCAGCTAGAGGGAAATGCTAAATTTTCCCCCGGAGGTTTATAGTGCTGAATGGTCGCAAGCAATGTGAGGAGGAATCCGCACGCCCCGCACTTCTCTAGAACTGAGACTCTATGAAATCGTGTCTATCATACCAACACAGGGACGGTGAGGGCAAGTTTTGATGGCATCTGGGTATTTCAGGGCTTATTCCCGCCCCCCCCAGGCGGGTTAGCCTTTTTACTTTTACTCAAATAATGAATATTCGCATTTCACATCCAAATAGAGATTTTGAGTGGGGGGGTGCTGTAGTATGTATTGTATTTTTTTTATACAGATTCATGAGCTAGCATAAACTAGTTCTCATCTCGGACGAGAGGAAAGGGGGGGGAGAGATAGAAAAAAAATAATAGAGGAAAAAGCAAAGGACGAGGGAACTTGGGTAAGGATGTTTTGGGGGACCGTAGTCACGATCGGAATACTAGAGGAAAGGCGTACGATTTTCTAACTTGGTGAATTGGACCGAATGCGGAAGCGGTATTTTATGTATTTGGAATGAGAAAAAGTAAAACAAGANGGGTAATGTTCCCCGTCAGTAATATTAGTTATCCCTTAGGCTATGCCTGAAGGGAGTTGGTAGTGGAGAGAAACACGAAGAAAGAGAAAACATGAGCAATCCCTCGGCGGTCGATAACAATAGGAAAGATCAACGCTTCAACAAAGGTGCCTAAAAGGGCGAAAACGCTGTGAGTAAATGGGCAGAGAATTATAAGTGAATTACTTATCTCCCGGTGCCCAGGCCTACCAGACCCAGCCTCCTAATGGTCAGCCTCGCCATAATCCAAAAAATGCAGTCGAGGGGGGGGCAGGCCATCTAGAAGCGCAAGATCCCAGACAGCGGACTACTAGGAATCCTCAACACCGAGCGTGCGCCCCCATAGCGCCAGGGATGCTGAAGGAAGCGTCGCATACGGAGAGCCACAGCTCCGCCAAGTTGGCGCTACCAGCGAACGACATCAGCGACATTCTTGGGAAGGGGTGGCTATAATCGGAGGGTGGGAAGTACGGGGTGTGGAGGAAGCTGCTGTTACCGGTTTTCTCTGCACGCGCATATTGGGGGACTAGTATCCCAGTTTTAGCACAAGGGGGTCGAAATGACGGACAAAGTGTTGGAGGTGGTGGGGGCAGACGGTTACAACACAATCTACAACATGAGCAGTCCGCCTCGGGTCCTGGCGATCCTACCCATAATATTCCCCTCCCGCCTCGTGCAACCCCTCCCGCTAAAGCGAGCCGGTGACGCTCACGCAACGTCAGATATAAAACGCTCCACCGCGCAAATCATCGCCGCCCGAAATCTACCCTGGCTACCTCGCCGGAAGACTCCGAATCTAAAAACATCCTCACTATGGTGATGCTAGAACCGGACACCTACACTAGCTCGGACAGGAACTCCAAAATCCGCCACCGAATAACGGCCTTCCTAGTCTAGGGAACTAAACCGCCACTGCATCAATGGTCTGGGCCATATACACCTTATCCCGGCCAGGGAACAGACTCATCAGATCCCGCCTCCGCACCGAAATCCACACCGAATTCCCCTCCTGCACGCCGTCGGCCATCACTTACCGCCAGATCTCAAGCCTGAAGTGCCTCTCCCACGTCACGTCCGAGGTGCTCTGGCTGTGCCCTCCTGTCGTCGTGAGATTGTGCGTGGCGGCCGAGGATGCGGGCCTGGACCGGGGGTTTGTGCCGGAGGGCGCGTCTATTGCGCTTTCCCCGTTCGTGATAGATAGAAGCGTGGCGTGGGATTGTGTTTGCCAAGGTGGAGTCTAAGCGTCTACTTGCAGTCGCGATTGGCAGGTTCGAGTTTGAGCAGGATGGGAAGAGTGGGGGTGGTAAGGGGGGGGTCATGGCCAAGCTCCGGGGGGTGCACCCGTTACGGTGAGGGAGGCGGTGGGAGGGTGAAGTTTTCCTTTATATCTAGCGAATATTGTTTATCAGGGGATTATGGAAGAATAGAAGTAGGGTGTTAAATCATAGGCTGTCACTCGATAGTTCGCCTGTTTCCGTTGTTGAAAACTATGGCCGATCGAACGGATATCTCAATGATTGCTACGGAGGTTTTACGGAACCGGAAGGAATGAGTGACGAAAGAGAGAATGGAGTTGATCTAGTATATAGAGAGTGGAGTGAAGAGAAAGAAAGAAAGCGGAGATGCGTTTTGACTATGAGAGAAGGAGCAGGCGGATAAGAAGGAACCGGAGGGAATCCATCGTGTTGAGGTGTTGTTCTGTTGAGGAGGGAAGAGAGCAGAAGAAAAGAAAACAAACTTAAGATGGAAGCGTGTGTACAAGGCCCAGAGGTACGTAAGAACTTAGGTGTACCTATGTGCGTCCATGGCTCCTGGACGTGATCGTTCTCACATGCTCAAAATCTGTGCTGCTCTATCATTGGTGGTAAAGATATCATCGGAGATCTCACCACCATCGCGCCTGGGCAGACTAAACAGAATATTATCGCAAAAGTCAATACGACCGGAACGACACTTGATTAAAGGCTAAAGACACAAAATGACCAAATAAAGTCGTCGAAAAAATAATCAAACGAGCGAAACCAGCCCAAGAAAGAATATGAATCATGGTACGCTTCCTACCCGAAAATAAGGAACAAACCAATGAAAGAGAGACACCCCCCACCTCGATACCCCCTCACATACCTAGCAACCGGCCCAGCCAAACTATCCAACAAGCTCACCATATACTGCCAATAGCCCAAGTCCGACCAACCCCGAGAACAGCCACCCAAACAAGAGGATAAACAAAAAGGGAAACGCAATACTCAAAAGAGTTGAACCTACAGCCCGCAAGAGCTATCATCCTCCGAGAGCAAAAGAAGTCACCGCTAAATATAGCCTAACCAAGTGAAAGCATTCAGCACATTAAGACACAAGGTACATAACGAATGAAACTAGCGTGCCACCGGCGATTGAGGTGGTAATGTTAGTTAACGGATTATAATAATAGGTTATGGATTGGGGAAGAGGTTCTCCACGTTCCTGCCGCACGACTTCCGCATAGTAGCTCCTTCCTCCTTGTGGGTTGCGTATTCATCTACATAGCAAGCAGGAGTGTAACAGAAAAAAAAACCACAAAAGCGCCCAATGGTAGTTCGCTTAGCAGTTACGGTCGCTCTCTCCAGTCCCCACCCAGACTCCTCGCACAGCCCAATTTGCCCTATCATTCCCAAACTCCTCTAGGTCTCTCCTACAACTTCATAAATAGTCTCAGCAGTCTATGCCACCACCCCTTCTTATGAATCTCCCCGGTCCCCCCCGCAGGCACCCCCGTGGGCACCATCCGGGCCCCCCCGCTGGTCTCCCCGACAGTCCCCTCCACGGCTACCGCTGCAGGCTCGTTCCTAGCCTCGACCACAGCCGCCCCCACGAGATCCTGGGTGGGCGCTTCTACGGCCTCCTTCCCGACCTCCCTGGTCTCCTCCACGGGAATCTCCACGGGCCCCTCCGCAATCTCCTCGGCCTGTTTTATAAAAATTTCCAAACTTTCTCCTCTCCCTAGCTTTGCACCCAATTCCGATGCTGTCATCTGGTCACCGTTCTTGATGGTACGATCCGCATGGTTCTCGACCAGATACTTGACTATATCCGGGTAGTCGAATTGAACAGCTAGATGAAGTGGGGTGTTGCCGGAGCCGTTTTGCTTGTTTATCTGGTCACTGACATTCTTGTCCTCATTATTTGCGAACCTTTCCATTAGGCCTTCAAGCATGGTCCGATTGCCGGATTTGGCCGCTTCATGTAGCGGTGTGTTTCCGCATTTATCCTGCACTATGAGGAGGGATAAGCTACCCTCTGCAATCAGGAGCTTGAATATTCTTGACGTGGACCTGACTGCTAGGTGTAGTGGTGAGCGATCGTTAATTATCTTCTTTGTCTCGGCGTCGAAATCTGGGAGGGCCTTTTTCACCAGTGGCGTGAGCCCCAGACAGACTGCGACATGTAGTGGCGTCTGATCCCCCACCAAAATCTCCATTTTTGGATTACCACAGATCTCGATCCAGGGTTTTCGTATGACATCACTCGTACCGAAGAACTGGTACTGGAGCCAGTCACGAGTAAGGTCTTCGCAGAATCTGTTCTCTGCAATCTCGATGCTCCGGCGGGCATGCAGGAACCAGGATTCTGCAGAATATCTGAGATATGGCCTCTTGTCCATGGCTTCCTGTAGGTCTCTCCACGCCACTTCCCGAGGGGCCTCAGCTGGCTTCTCCTGGTGACCTCCATTTGAACTTGACCCCAGGGATCTATCGTGATATCCTCTTTCATTTCCCTTTCGGGGCCTTTCCGGGCCCCCAAAGGCACGGTGGAGGTATCGGAAACACTCCCAGGAAGCAGTGAGGTCGAACTCGCTTTTAGGGAGTATCGGTAGGCCATCCTGATAGCTTTTGTCGGAAAGGTATTCCTTTGCGGTATGATGGACAATGGATACATGAGTGGTGGTGGCCCGAAGAAATGACAGAGAATACCGGACATACTGCATGGTTTCCTCCTTCGTTTTCGGTGGGGTTTCGGTACCCGCCCCGCTACGAGAGCTGTGTTTCCGGGCTTTTGCTTTTTCTTCCATACATGCCAGGATATATCCGAGTTCGGCGAACGTTAGCGGGCGCAAGGCGAGTGCCACTCTCTGGATTATGCCTAGAACCTTTTTCGATCCTCTCTTTGACTGGATATCGCGTAACATTTTTCGGTATACCTTTTCAAGCTCTGAAGGGAATTCATTCAGAAAGTCTTCATAATCGGGGCCTGCACAGGAACTTAAATTTTCGACCGCCAAGGATGCCCAGAGGAAGATGCCTTCCGACTTCTCCAGAAGGGTTTCGATTGCGCCGTCCCTCTGACTTGCACTTCACTCCCCGAATGCATTCACCCTGCCCCTGATAAAAGTTTTCACATCCTTTTTCACAAAACCGTTCGTATCAAGGTTAATCTTGGTCCGTTCAGAAAGATTATTGGAAACTTGGGGTACATCCCGACTGGAGATAAATATTTTAACCCTGCGGATACTCCTGAGTCCTAGAACCCTCTTAATCAACTCTTT
>PYWC01000018.1:2254378-2272369 GCA_003182015.1 Tuber magnatum | reverse complement strand
TGAGAATATTTGTATCTAAGTCACTTGCACTTGTGATAGTGGAGTAGACCTGGTGAACAAGATATATCTTTAAGACTCATAGATTAATCCAAGCTTGCGTGCTCTTCTAACAGAAAGGAAAAATACACCCCTATTTATACCCTTCTATGGTTACATGAACACTGACTCATACCAAGGAAATCTATATACCCTGCTAGAATCTTCTAGCATAACAAAGGGTCATGTGACTGTGTCACATGACCGACACAGTCACACCACCGTACAGGAATGAGATACCGTGTTTTGAACACCCATCTACGCCGTCGATGAGAAGATAAACAGGGTCTGTGTGGTGACGCCGTATTATATCTCTTAGAACCTTCCACAAAGACCATGGGTTGGTGAAAAATTCATCCCCCTGATTTCTGAGCTCAGCCTTGCAGTAATCGAAAAGATCCTTATCCTGCTGTAGGATACTATACAATAGGTCCCAGGCTAGCTTGGCAAGCCTGAGCTTTCGTGACTCGGGCTCATCGCCAGATGTCCCGTCAGTGGGAAGTTCGGGTGAGACGAAGAGGTAAACCAATTTAACCCCTACATGATCGCTGAGGTATTTGAGAAAACTTTCTGCAACACGCTTGGCCAACATGGTCTTTCCTGTCCCAGTCCCACCGCAAAGCCAGAGTAGCTCAGATTTCCCGCTGTCTCGCCACTCCTTGTACCAATCTTCTTCGAAAATCCATTCTCCAGTGCCATCCCCGGGCAGGTTTTCCGGGTCTCGGAGATAATCTAGGCCAATTTCAGGTGACGATACCCCCCGGTGGTTGCCCGTTATCAGCTCTCCAAAGGTTTCTACAGAAGTTCTTAGCCATATGTTGAACACAAAGATTGGTAGGGAAAGGCTGCATACCAGGGACACCTTGGGCCGCTTGTGCGCTATAATTATATGTGGTATTGAAGCTGTCCTTAGTGTTGAAGCAGCCCTTATTGCCTGAGCCCCCATGATTGCTTGAGCTGACTTGATTGTCTGGGTTGTGGTTGTTGCCGCCTTGGTGGGGTGTGCTTTGGGTGGCTGTCGGGTTGGAACTTTCGGAACTGATGCCCTATTAGCCGATCTAGACCTATATAGAGAAACCGCCTAGTGTATCGTAATACCTTGCGGCCATCTTCCCACAAATGTTTGCCCACCGGGAGATCTTTGGGTCTTCGGGATTCGATGTGGGAGCTGTTGCCCAGACTCGTCGGGATACTAGCCAAGGTAAACCCCGGGGTATAGTGAGGTGAGGAGGGATGAAGGAAGGATACAATTCCTGAACAAGAAGAGGCAGCCATATTAATATCATAAGTGCTTATACAGAAGATAAATTTTCTGGGTTGTTGGAGTTCGCTTTCTCTACTGTGGGAGGAGATAGCAAGGCAAACTTAGCCCCCAATCAAGACAAAACAAAGATGGTACACGCAGCGCCTTTCTGAGAGAGGCAGGTACTGTATTTTGCTGTACGACGTCCTGACATGCATGTATCCTGTTCGAGTTTTTACGGTATAGAGTGACCTTGATGAGAAGTGCTTAGTGCATTACCTTCTAAACCCGAAACCCCCGCTATGCACCTGGGTATACGGGTAGAGATACCAGGTATCTGAGGCATGCGGTGTTGGCCAAAAAGAGCAGGAGATTACAGGAGACCAGGCTGAGTGTAAATTGTAGAAACACACTGAGCTGCGTTGGGTGCTGTTCCCCGGGATCATCCAACATGCCGGTGATCTACAACTAAAATCATTCCAAAAGGGTTGGGGTGCGTAGAGAGTTTTTCGAATTTATGTATTACTAGTATCATTATATTCTCACATAACTTATCATATTCCAGAGGGAACTGATTTACTAAATATTTGGTGCATCACACTTCGCGTCGAATTCTGATTTTCGGGGTAAAGTTTCACTTATTTCCACCTGCCGTGTAGGGATTATAGGTGAGGCGTCCTTCCTGAGTGTCACCATTCAATATAATCTATCCTAACTGAGCCAAATGCCACGGAATATGACTCAATCTCTATCTTTCAGATCCCCCCCGACCTGCGAGTGAGTTTCGATTGCCGCTAAGGCCGTGCGCAGTGACATGTGATGCTTGGCTACGTCTCGAACCACAGTGTTGTGCTTGGGGAGTGGGGGGCAAGTGGGTGGGCAAATGGCAAGGGAGACACTTGGGTTCCAAATACACTCTCTGCTTCTTATTTTACTAAAAACTTATACTCGGGGGGCGTGAGGAAAAGCTGGGGGTAGGGAACTCAATCAGCCATGCTTGTAAATCACGATCACGTTATATCTGCAAACAAATCCTATAACATCTCTCAGGTTAAACAACAGCAACTCCAGGCAAATTTTCCAAGGTGAGAAACCACACTCCCGATGGCTTGAACACCTGATAATCATCCCCGTGGGCTAGCCGTGAGCTTCTACTTCTGATGGCAGCTAAGCAAATAACTGTGCAAGAGCAAATTTTAGTTAATATCTTTGGGCAACCTAAAAAAGTTATGACGGAGATGCCAATGATATAAGGTTCAATTGTTATTGTTCAAATGCCTCTTTTAGTCCCCCCTCCCGGGAAGGCTATTGCATACTTTCAATGTTTCTGGTCAATAAAGTACGGCGTGCCATTTCAAAAGGCCAAAATCGAACCTAGATAATAATCGCGGCGCGTCAAACATCTCCTTAATTCACAATAAAATTATTTTTTAGAATACGATACCATACAAAGAGAATTAATTGAGCAACGATTCCGACATTTCTTCTCTTTATTTCTTTTTCCCACTTCCTTTTTTGCAATAGCATTGTGAAGGCAAGAACCAATTGCAAAGTCAAAATGAGCAAGGCTAGAGATACATAGATAATTCAATGAGCAGTTAAGGGGGGAGTCAAATATCGAGCGGGTAACTGGAGCAGTAGGTAAAAGATGGCTGAAATTTGAGCCCGTTTGAGAATCAGAAGAGGGGAATCAGTCAAAAGAGCCAGAAGAATGAAAAGGGGCCATTTCTTTCCAATGAGAGCCCTTTTTTGTTCCGCATTGTCACAATTTCTTATTAGTCACACAACCAAACTGCGGGGATTATTCCAGGAAATCTATGGCAGGTGGCCACATATACTACTGAGGGTTAAAGGACCTGCCTAGAAAATTATATTACAGCGCAGTTGTAGTACCAATACACCAATCGGTGCGCAGCATATGCTGTTTTAAGAGATTTAGAGCGAACACGCTTGTAATGTCTCTTATTGCCTCTACAAGTTCTGGCAGAAAGCCAGAATGCCCGGAAAGATAGGGGACCTAAACAGCCATAACAAGTAGAGAACGTTCTTAATAGTAGGAACACCCCTTGAAGCGAGGGAATTTTTCCCCTAATGAATATTGGTTACTATGGCTACCGGGATCCCGTAATGTAGTTAGGTAGTAAGTTACCTTATCAAAGTGGTAAGTGATCAATGGCCAATCCTAAGTATAGTACCATGGAAACTCGAGTAGCTGAACCTCGAGTTAGGGCGTTAAAGCTGCCTTTGCTGGTAAGATGGGGTACCATTTCACCCCCATCGGACCCAATCAGGGCCGAGATGGTGAGTGTTCGCAGTGTTTTCTACCCCCTCTCAAGCAGAGGGAATTTCGGACGTCTCAGCACGAGATTCAACAATTCAAATTCTTATGGCATATAAGACTCAGCGCAATACATGATGCATTAGTAAATGGCAATCCAGAGAAAAGATGAGAGTTATAAAAATAGCCTAAGACTACTAAGTACCCTAGCCATATCAAGCATAAAGGGCAGGCAAACTATTTCTCTCCCAGATTGAGCTCCCACAGCGCTGATGAGCTGCTCGACCCCTCACCTCTCCTAGCCAGGTCCCTTGCTTTCAAACAAATATGCCACAGCAGGATGGATAGTAGTAGTGCTCGAGTACAAGTATGCTTTGTTAAGTCAATTGTTATTTGAAGCTAGCAGTGGGCATTTAAGTAGAACCAAAAAACATTGCCGGGTCATGTTTTTCGCAGAGGGCAGATAGCGGGGAACAGAGCATTGTCCATTGACAGGCCAGATTTTGAAATCATACTACAGTCACTCTGCAGAAGCGTTTGTGATGCTGATTAATCAGCACCGAGTAAGTGCTTTTGCAACCCCTGGAAGAAAATAATTTGTGCAAAAGTGCCAATTGTGGGCTACCAGAAATGTTGTAAGGAATCCAGGGACCCTTGAGCTTAGCAGAATCATAGCAGAAAACAAAAACCTAGTAAAGTTGTTCCATGCATGATACCACTATCCACGTTATCTCTACAATGGCAGTGGCTGTTTGTGAGGGCAGGATTGCCAAGAAAGTTAAATCAGTCAAAGGGAAACTAGAATTGGTCTACCAAGAAGTAAAGCACTCTAAGTTATTGACTCCAGGAAATAGACATCACAATATAAATGTACTTGATAGAAACAAGAAACTAATCAGAGAATGACTCTATCACCTTGAGTATTGCATGGAGTCTGGTGGTAAAAATTGCAGTTTTACTGGGAAGGCTTGAGGGGTTCTAGTAGAGTTTGGGGAGTAAGAGGGCTACTCCTATCCTTAATGGAGTGTTGTACTATAGAACTAATTTGTAAATATTTTTTTTTAAGTCAGGCTGGCAGGATGGCATTTACAGAGTTTAAAGATGGAGAGATGTTTTACTTTTCAATAGATGGTTTACTTTGCAGAGAAAAATAAAATAAGGATTACATTGGCTTTTTATTTTTTGCTTTGTTATCTACAACTCATAGGAGTGAAGTACTCATACAGTTTCTAATTATCAGAATTAACAAAGAACCAAAATCTCAAATTGCCTTAAAGAGGCATCCGAGATATGATACCTCTTTAAGACCCCATTATTAAATATCACTCACTTATAAAATATGCTTGCAAATCTCTAACCTGATGTATACCTGAACTGGCATTGCAGAACCAATTATGATACTCTGAAATCCTCCCAACCAGTCAGATTTCTCTAATGTAACAGTGGGAGCATGAACCCCAATTCTTGGATATTGTTTTCACAGCTATTAAAGATTTCAGTTATTATCAGGTTAGCTGAATATGATATCACATTGTACTGAGATATAAGTTACTCCTCCTTGCCCCACTATATTACCAAGCTTCTCCTCCTCTATTTTCCTCCTAAGTGCTTTTGGTACTTTCTCAATACAATAAAGAAAAGTTTTAACAGTCTTATATAACATAACCTGTCAGGTTATACAAATACTGAGCAATACCCGACTACCCCAGAGCATGGCTTCCTCTGGAGATGCAATTGTAACCGGTACAGGTACTAGGTTATGTTTTATGTTTTGTTTTATAGTATTATTTGATACCTGTTATATTTCAAAGATATTGCTTGATACTTTGAATGTTTTATGTTTTGTTTTATAGTATGGTTTGATACTTGTTATGCTTCAAAGATATCGCTTGATACTTTGAATATTTTATGTTTTGTTTTATAGTATGGTTTAATACTTGTTATGTTTCAAAGGTATTGCTTGATACTTTGAATATTTTATATTTGTTTCACAGAATCACTTGATGCTTACTATATTTCAAAGGTATTGTTAGATACTTTGAAAGGGGCTATATTATCGCTCATACTGGAGATGAGTGAGAACTTGTATTTAAACACTGCTGATTCCATGATAGAAATGACAGACTTCAACTGACAGTATTCTAAATATGCTTTATTGAACAGTTACTTCTTGATCTCCTGTTATACCCTTTTGAAGCCTCCTTTAGTTTACGCAGCTCTTGCCTCTTGTCGGACAAGCGGGCCACCTGTTACCATTGTACACAAAGTGGGATAAATACCCTAGATGTAAACACATTACAGCAACAGAAACTGAGGAATTCTCAAACCCCAACACCCCTATACCAATGTGCCCTCCTGGCTCATTACCATCTGGGAAAGGCTTCATGGATAAGGACATCTGTCAAATCAAGAAAATGGCTGTAAGCTTCTTGTCTACCAACAGCCCTACAGTATAATCACCATTGATCAAGACTAATGAGGCTCTTGACAATGTCGACCTTGAGAATTCACATATCTTTAGGAGTGCAGTAATCTTTGGCCGGTCAAAACAGGCAGCTGCTATAACCATTATAGTGCAGAACCTGGTTAGGATAGTTTAGGAACAACAACAACAACAGCAGCAAGGGAGCACAAGGATAAAGGGCAAAAAGGGAGGGTCCTAATAGATACCAGCTTCTAAACTGCAAAGAATAAAGGGGACATATGTGGAGGCAATAGCAATACCTGCACCCACACAGGTCCATAAAAAACACAAGGCTGAATCAGGCACTATACTACTGAAGCCTCCACGAGCAAAGATTCTGAAGGATAATAAAGAGATGAAAGACCAGTACCAAGAAGGATGGAAGGTAAAAGAGTCCCACAGGTCAAGAGCTATACTGGCAGTGAAAAGAAAAATGTTTGCTAGGAGAGTAAGAGCAAAATCCTTGACCGATCCTGCAAGAGAAGAAGCTCAGATCTCCATGGTTGTTGTGACTGTCCTTTTTTACAAGGGGTGTGCAAGGCCTCTGCAAATCTATGGGTCTTGTCCAATAAAGTAAATGGGACCATTATACTTATGGCCCTACCCAGGATTGACTCTGCTCAATATGTTCACTACTTTGAAAAGTTGACAGAGGCATTGAATAGACAATCCAATAAAGGAGAGCCTCAATAAATGACCTTCTGTAGTGTTTCCACTGATTTTAATGTTCTCATCCATTGTGTTCCACTAAATGCAATCTCAGACAACAATGCTGAGCTAAACATTGAAGTCAAAGAAATATTTAAAGTAATACATAGCATCAACATATCATCTGCGTGATTCCTCAAGCAGAATCTGGCTGAGAGGCAAGAAAAAAGGGCAACATCAATTATTATTTGAATTCTGGAAGTGGATGCCAGCAAAATCACCCCTAGTGTGCTGTACTTGCAAAAATACAAGCAAACAAATATGATGTGGTAAGCCACTATGACAACACAATGCAACAGATGTTAGAAGTTTGCATACCCAAAAGTAGGGTGTAAAGAGACAATAGACCTTTACCTAGTCTGCTTCAGGTGGCACTCCAAGACAGATCACAAATGTCAGCAAACCAGGTGTTGCAGTTATACGGAAATCACCACCAAATGTTATCTGATGACTCCTGTGAAATGCCCAGCATGTGGTTGCCCACTGAAGCTCTGGGCCAAGAAAGAGTCAAATGTCAGGTACAACTAATAGATGGCTTTCCTGGCTGAGGTTGGTAGTGATGGACCTTAATATTAGGCTACTAAGGCCATGATAGAGGGGTGACATAGAGATGAGTTTATGTAAAGAATGTAGTTGAATGTCATATAGCATAATTGCACAGGGAGTAATAAGGTTTTTATTTCTTTATTTCACATAGTTTGAAGCTTTAATATTTCTATTATTGGTATCCAAGACCCACTATTGTATGCAGGGGACCCATTAAGGGCCCCAGGCTATGAATGTGTTTTTTTGTTTCATTAAGCCCTAAGGTTAGAGTCTGTACTTATATTTCCCTAGGATTGATGAAGAAGATTTCCTTTGTTGGTATTCCTACTAGAGAAGATGTTTTGTTTTTGAAGATCTTTGCGAAGAAGGGGCTTTTGATTGGAAGGAATTGCTTATTTGGGTTGGTCAATGTTTATAACAGGCAGGTTAGGGCAGTTATGTAACCAGTACGGGTACTAGGTTGTTTTATGTTTGGTTTCACAGTATCGTTTAATACTGGTATTGTTTCGTGTGCTATTGGTTGATATCATATTGTTTTATGTTTGCTTTCACAGTATCGTTTGATACTTGTATTGTTTTGTGTGCTATTGGTTGATACACACAATGTTGGAATATCGCTCATACTGGAGATAAGCGATGGACTGTATTTAAAGACCGCTGATTCCCACGATGGAAACAGCAGACTTCGACAGACAGTATTCTTAATATACTTGGTTGAACGGTTACTTCTTTGATCTCCTATTACACCCCGTTCGAAGCCTCCTTCAGTAAGCAGCGCTCGCTTCTTGTTGATCAATAAGCCATCTGATCCTATCGTACTGTTATATGACTAGGGTCCGGCCTGAACACGTTACACTTTTTTAACCTCCGCAAGTGGTTAGAAACCTGCCCGGACCTAGTCTGATCAACCTACGAGAGTCCAACAGCGAAGCTAGCAAAGGGGAGCGGCAGAACCACAGAAGGTTTGGCTCCACTATAACAACACCATTGAGTCACTAGAGACTCGGAGTGGGAAGCAGGTCCCACAAGAAGGCCTTACCAAGAAAAGGCAACTGAAGAAACCAAATGGACCAAAGAGTGACTTCTCTATTGACGACGCAGAGAGACAACCAGCTCGAGATTTGGCCTGACAGACCTTTAGTGAATCAACCGACGAATTAGGATAGTCAGCAACCAGCCTTCCTGGGCTCTTTCCCCTGAGCCCCAGCAATGAAAAGGCACCGGCACAGCCACTAAGAGAAAACAGTCTGCCGACCCATACTCCAAAGAAGGAAGAAGACAACAAAGACGAATCAGACCACTCGGTAGTGGCAGACCCTCCAGATGAAGATCCTAGTGACGATTCGGAAAGCTTGTCAGACGACGACAACAGTGATGAAGAATCTGAACACAGAATGTCCGAAGGAGAATCTGCCGCGCCGCCTGGTCCAGGGGCCGGGTAAACAGGACCAAAAATCAAATTCCTGCTACCACCCTCCTTCTCAGGGGAAAAGGACAACCTAAAACCGGAAGCATTTGATCGATAGGTAACAACCACTTCTCAATACCTGGCCCTGCACGGAGTGGCAAAAACTAAAGAAGGAAGTGGAGCGTGCTTTGGAAGTTTCTATACCGGGAAGGCAGAGGAAGCATACCACCAAGCAATGAACCACTATGAGAGTGGGGAAAAGATCCGAGGGACAACTCTGATCAAATACCTGAGAGAAAGATTCCAATCCTCGTGAAACATGGAAGAGCTATATAAGAGGTTCAAGGATATCCAGCAAGTACGAAATGGCAAAACAGCGGGAATAACCTTAATCGCGATGGAAGTCTTAATGTATCATGGACGATTGCCTACCGGGACGGTATCTCAGTACATGTTGCGGCAAAGATTGTATGAAGCAATACATCCCAGACTACGCTAGGAGGTAGAACCCATGGAAGAAGAGGGAGATGCTTTTGACATGACAGTCAGGCGAGCCGAACGGAAGGACGCTATCCTGTATGAAACAGGAGTTTACTGAACCCACATACCCGAGCAGAAGAACCGCAAAGGATCATCATCACGGGACAATATGAAGAAGGATAAACCTTACCACAAGGATTCGAAAGACAAGAAAGAAAAGAAGCAAAAAAGACACGATGAAGGCACATGTTTCGAAGGCAGGAAGAAGGGGCACTATGCAAAGGATTGCTATGCCAAAAAGGGAAAAGGGAAATCAACTAAGTGAGAAACAAGTACAAACCACATGGAAGGGACCGAATACGACGAAGTGGAAATTAACTCGGTGGAAACGGAAAGCCTCTGAATGCAACGAACGCTGGCAATCAGGCCCCACGACACACAAGAAGGAATGATCCTTATTGAGGGACATCCAGCAAAGGTACTGTGCGATACAGGAACGATCGGTTGTGACATTATCAGCACTACCTTTATCTCGGCCGACGGGATACAGACGGAACCCCTGCCCCAACCAACAACAGTCAACGTGGCAATGAAAGGATCCCGCTCCTCAAGCCACAAGGAATGTGGGCTGACTATAGGAATCGTGAAAAAGAAACGGACAAATCAGGAGATGTTGGTAGGGAACTTGGCGAAGTACAATGCCCTGATTGGAATGCCATTCCTGAAAAGGCACAATGCCCTTATCAGGTGTGGGGACACAGCAGTGGAGTTTCCTAATGACAAATTGCGAGTGCTATGCAAACCAACAAGCGGGGAATTCTGAGCCGCTGTTTCAGATACCATATCAGCAACACTGTTGGAAGAATACAAGGATGTATTCCCAGACAAGGTTCCTGAAATGCTACCACCAGTGTGAAAGATTAACCACCATATTCGGCTAAAGGATCCAGCCGACCTAAAAAACCAACCAACATACTCAATCCCAGAAACATACAAGGAGAAACTCATAAACTGGATAAACGAGAAGTTACGAGCTGGAATAATCGTACGACAGGAAGTTCCTGGAGTGGCACCTATGTTTGTACAACCCAAGTCAGACGAAAGGATCCGCGCCCTGGTAGACTTGAAAGTTCGAAATGACAACACAATCATGGATAGTCCATCGATTCACAACCAGCAGCAGATCCTAAACCGCATTGGACGTGCAAAATTCAGGAGTAAGATCAACCTATGCGACGTATACTTCCAAACACAAGTAGATAAGGATAGCGCTAAATTCAACTTATTCAAAACCCCATTTGGAGGGTTTGTCAGCAAAGTAATACTACAAGGAGTTATGAATGCGCCTGCCACCTTTATGTGAATAATGGAAGACCTCCTAAGCGAATTTCTACATCATTTTTTATGGGTATACATTGATGATATTCTGATATTCTCAGATACGCCAGAGGAACATGAAAAACACATACGCTAAGTATGTGATCGACTCAGAAAGGCAAAATTCTATGCGTGCAAAAGGAAGTCAGTACTTTTTGCAGATAAGCTGGAAGTATTAGAATACATAGTGGACAACAAAGGAATCCATGCCTCCCCCCAGAAAATATCATCTATCGCAGGATGGGAGACACCAAAAAACAAGAAGGAATTACAATGATTCCTAGGAATAGTGAATTATGTGGCCCAGTTTCTCCCTCACCATGCTACTTTGACGGTACTATTAACTGACTTAACGGGAAATGCCGAATTCGTATGGACAATAACCCACGAGACTGCATTCGATATGGTCCGAAAGTGGATTATCGATCACCAAGTCATGCGACCAATAGACATACGAAGCGAGGAACCAATTTGGTTGGTTACGGACGCCTCAGATCTAGGAGTTGGAGCATGAGTGGGACAGGGACCGACTTATGAGACGGCGCGACCAGCCGCGTTGCACAGCAGGAAATTCACCAATGCACAGATGAATTATGGAACCACCAACAAAGAGGCCTTAGCGATAGTGGAAGCACTTAACCGGTTCCACAATGTACTAATGGGAAATTCCTTCACAATAGTAACAGACCACCAACCTCTGACACACCTACAAACCGCAAAGAATCCAAGCAGGAAGCAAGTTCGATGGCTCAGTGCCTTAGAAAAATACGACGCAAAGATAGTCCATGCACCAGAAAGCAAGAACTATTTAGCTGATGCTCTTTCCCGGATATACAAGGATGGAACAGACTTGAACCCACTCTATGTCTACGACTTCACAAAGGAAGCAGACGACATCTCGGATAACACAGTTTACGAGCAAGAATTAAACATAATAGAGCCCGAGCAAGAATTATCCCCTACCTCCCCTCCTTACTCCTATACGGAGTACCCCGATAAGGCCCCTGTGCCTCCTGAGAGCCCCTGCTCGGTCACTGCGGGAAATGATTGGGGTGACAAGTGCAAACTCCGCAGCACGCCACCCGAGGAGCTCCAGCATAGCACACTTCACCACTCGCACCGCTATGTGGACCATTATCCATATCATCAAACCGAGACCAAATCCACAAACAATCACTCTAGACGGCAGAAGAACCCGACACCTTACCTGCCTAGTGAAGGACCAAGCCCTCCAAGTACAGAACTTGACACAAGCCGTCCGGAGTCTCCCCCAATCGATGACTGGGAGTGGCAACAAACTATTGGCGGCAGACCAAGCAGCACAGGGGAAGGACCATCCACCCTCATCCAACCAGTGCCTAGATCCTACACCATCCTGGCAATTCTGAACCCAGAACCCCCGGCATTCCAAATGCCCGAACCAGAACCAATAGAGAACATTATGAGCGAGATAATAGCGGTGTTTCGAATGACAGGACCAGACAGTCCACCACCGATTAGACGAGCAGAATGGCTACAAAACCTTAGCAATGAGACAATAGTCTCAGTGATGCCTCCAACAATGACTGACTATCGGCGTGGACTATACGATGTTTTGGAAGACAACGAGGAGGATGACCAACCTGAAGTAACAAGAGGAAGTTAAATAGAAGACAAGCGGGATACCTTACAGACAATCAACGAAATGATTGGGACATTCCGAGCAGACATGATCGCAGCATACCGAAAGGAACCGGTATGGAAAAAGGTCAATGAAAATATGGACACTAAAGGAGACTTAGCCTCCTACACAGTTGCAAATAGAATATTATACACAAAAACGTGGTATGGGGAAAACTGCCTGTATATTCCAAAAGGACCTGCGTATGGAATTGCGACATTAAGGGAGTACGTCGTTGGCGAAATCGACAACAAAGGTCATCACAGCCCGGAATGAAACTTACGGTATGCTACTGAGTACCTATTCTGGCCTGAAATGCGGAAGGACTTCAGAGCATACATGGCGCAATGTCAGACTTGTCAGGCAAACAAACAGTCTACAAAGTTACCAGAAGGAAAGGCTGAAACGATTATCTTACCCTCTGAAATCTTCGAATCAATAGCCATCGACTTCGCAGGGTCCTTCCACAATTCATATGGATGCAACACAATCTTAGTTGCGATTGATAGATTTTCAGAATTCACGTGGCTCATACCTACAACTAGGGAAGTAACAGTAATAACAACCTGGGAATCACTGCACAACAAAACATTTGTGCCCCATGGTTATCCAACATCAATGGTAAGCGACGCAGACCCACGATTTGAGTCACATGTGTGGAGACAGCACTGTCAATCGTTAGGAATCGAGCACATCAAAGGGGCACCAGGCCACCATGGAACGAATGGACAAGTCAAAAGGAAGATTCGAGGATTAAAAACAGCTCTTCGAAATCTAGACAATGCAAGGCAAAACACTTGGTTTGATGCCATACCAGGGATTGCAGCATACCTGAATGCAAGATGGTCGGAAATACTCGGTATGCCATCGTATACAGCAGTTTTTGGAAAAAACTACGCGCTACTTCTCTTAGCGAACTTCAAAAACTCTGCAGTACCAGCTGCTGATGAATTGTTAAACAGGCACCAAGCAATCCGAAACATGGCATTTAATGCTATCAAATTGGCACAATTTAGAAGCACGAGAACGGCGGCAAAATGACCCAGACACCATATACCGATAGCAAAAGGAAATCCCTTACTGGTATACGGAAGTTTATTCGCTACGGAGTCAGGACGTAGCAAGAAATTGCAACCGCGCTGGCATGGACCATTCAAGATAACCAGATATGATGAGCATACACAAAATTACAGGGTGGAAATAGATGGGAGAATGTACAGAAACTAAGAATTGACATTCCACGCATCTACCGTGAAAAGATACCTCACTAATGATGATATCTCCTTCCCTGGAAGGAGCCACGCAAAACGACCCCTGATCGTGGTTAATGAGAAGCCGGAATGGGGAGTAGAAGTGATACGAGACCATAGAAGACGGTATGACCGTGACCAATTGCTAGTGAAATGGGTGGGGTACCCGGAAACGGAGAATAGCTGAGAACCACTTGAAGGATTGGAAAATGCGATAGAATTGGTTAATCAATAGTGGGAAGACAACAAACCGGAGGACGAGTTACCTCCTATGATAAACCATGTGATGGTGGTGTGGAGCTCAATCCTGCCAGAAATCCAACACCTGTGCCTAAACACAGACCAAGGGATACAGGACGGATTTTGGTCAGCCCACTTTGAAAGCGAGCTTGAAAGTAGTGAAGATGAAAATAAGGTCATGGAAGGCGAAGCTGCGTACCTAGAACGACTAGCCGAGACTGAGTACTGGCAATAACGAAAGAAAAAAAACACACCATTCAACAGCCTTACAATGTCAAACTTTGAGCAAGTGGCTTGGAGACTGTGCCATCAGCTAATGGGACTGTTGGTGAACCGTAATATCATCCCTAGATGATACCTTACACACCGACTATTCGTACATATTTGGAAAAAATACCTAGACATAACAACTAAGTCAACAGGACGGATGTGGGGTGAAACAGTGGCTAACATATTCCGCTTTGGAAGCAGATGCTACCTGAGCACAGAAAAATGTGATAGTTGCATGGAGATGGAAGAAACCAAAATTAAGTATCACCCTCCTCCGCCTGAAGACCTATGTGAGGCAGACACCTAAGCGAGACCGACACCTAAGCGAGGTCACCACCAAAGCATAAATACCACCCACCATCCCTCTAACCCCTTGGAAGAAAACAGACCTCACTACCAGATTCCTTCGAACGAAAACCATTACAAGACACATCACCCTACAAACATTAACCCCTCTTAAAAAAGAAACAAAATGTCGAACTACGAAGAAGTCAGCATAAAAGGACGAGATCTCATTTTGGGATACATGCTGTACCGGGGAATCATCCCACTAAGTGCATAGTGGAAGATATTCTATATCGATCAGTGCAAGGATTGCGGGCGAATCGAATTCAAAACAGGGGAATGGGAGGACCGGATAGTACGGAACCTCGTGGACCTACCACACTACCGGCAGTCAGGTTGCTTTACGCGTGGAGTGCCATGTCAGGGGTGTTTGGAAAGATGGTTGCAGGGTGCGGAATAGATGTTGCAGGACAACATGAGATTGTTGCAGGATAGTGATGATGATGAGAATGGGTCCTATGGGGACTTTTAGGAGAATAGCGGGTTTACCGACTATTAGGATTTCATTAGGTTGTTTTATTTGGTGAAATTATTATTTTATTTTGGGAGTGTAATCGGTATGGGTACTAGGTTGTTTTATGTTTAGTTTCACAGTATTGTTTAATACTTGTATTGTTTCGTGTGCTATCGGTTGATACACAAAATGTTTTATGTTTGGTTACACAGTATCATTTGATACATGTATTGTTTCGTGTGCTATCGGTTGATACACACCTTGTTTTATGTTTGGTTTCACAGTATCGTTTGCTACTCGTATTATTTCATGTGCTATCGGTTGATACACACATTGTTTTATGTTTGCTTTCACAGTATAGTTTGATACTTGTATTGTTTCATGTGCTATCAGTTGATACACACAATGTTGGAATATCGCTCATACTGGAGATAAGCGCTGGACTGTATTTAAAGACCACTGATTCTCACAATGGAAACAGCAGACTTCGACAGACAGTATTCTTAATATACTTGGTTGAATGGTTACTTCTTTGATCTCCTATTACACACCGTTCGAAGCCTCCTTTAGTAAGCAGCGCTCGCTTCTTGTTGATCAAGAAGCCATCTGCTCCTATTGTACCGCTATGTGACTAGGGCCCGGCCTGAACACGTTACCAGTTAACACGGTCAACTTAGATACTGCCTTTTCTGAGGATGTGATGTCTACTCTAGTAGTAGGTGACCTCAAAATCAATAGCATACTTACAGCCCCACTACAAGATATGTTCTACTCTGAACGAAGATCTGGGGAATTATATATGTGGACAGCAGCATTGTGAGGGTATTTGATCTTAAATACACGTGGAGTTTATACCAGGTTTCGAGATAATCCTACAATACATTGGCCCTCAGAGCTGGATTACTTGTTGGTAAACAGCACGCTTCTGTTCTAGATGTCAATATGGAGACATATATACCAACTCTCGGGTTCTGATCATATTATTATCCTGACCAAATTCAATTCCTGCAAGGTGGAGGTTGCTAGACTAGCACCAGATTGGGAGAACATAAGGTGGAAAGTCAATAAAGGAGAACCTAATCCTGACATCATAGCTCTGCAGAAGGATTACATGAATAGACACGAGGGATATTAGTCTATCTTAGAGGCCAGTGAAGCCGAGGACAATTTCCAGGTCAGTTAGTTTAGACTGATTCACTTTGTCAAGAGCTAGGCTTCCATGAAATGACCTACAAGATAGTTGAAGATGTGGTGGATGCCAGATATTACTGAATTGAGAAGAGAATACACCGCTACTGCCTGGCATATGAGACAAGATGGGACAGGGGTAGAAGAGACAGATGAGGTGAAGAAGACATACTGTAAGACTATTAATAGAGCCAAAAGATGTCACTAGGATGAATTCCTAGCCTCAGCAAAGAAGAATGATATATAAATAGCTCACTAGTTCACAAAGATAAGGGTACCGAACTGGGTTCTGAGAGGTCCAACCGGGAACTTTAAGGTGATAGAACAGCTCCTAATGAACCATTTCTTTCCAACAAGTGAATCCCTAATTAAGGTACATCCTCTCTCCTTATTTAGACTTAGAAGAGAAGAGAGTATAGACCTACAGTAGGTGATAAGTGCATTGGAGAAATGTAGCAGCAAGTCCACTCCAGGGCCTGATCAGGTCCTGTATGGAGTGTGGAAGAATATACACCGGATTAACCAGGAGATCCAACCTGCCTTGATACGGGACAGGTTGGAGTAGGACTTGTACCCCACAATACTTAAAGGATCAATTGGGGTACTTCTACCAAAACTGAACAAGCAAGACTACTCAGACTGTGTCAGTTTTAGGGTCATCGCACTTATACGAACCTTTTCTAAGCTTGTTGAGTAAATAGTAAATCCGAGACTGATGAAAATAGCCTACAACACTGGAATGTACTGCATAAATCAGACAGGCAGTTTGTCTCAAAGATGCATAGTTTACGCAGTGGATTCCTTTCAGCACTAGATTAGGGAAGCCCAATTTGGAGGAACAAAGGTGTCCACAGTCTTCTTAGATGTCAAAGGAGGCTGTGATAATATGAATCACAACAAGTTAATCGATTGGCTCAATATAAACAGAAGTTTAGGGGTACTTTAGGAACTGGATTCAGAATTATATAGGGTTGAGAACTATAAACATGGCCTATCCTAGGAGCCCAAGGAGAACTCATAGTATCAACTATGGTATCCCGCAAGGATCATCTCTATTGTCTCTACTTTGCATAATATTCATAGCCTTCTTGCATAGGATATAAAATATGAAGGAAAGTCTTACAATATTGTACATGAATGACTTCCAGGTCATGGTCATATCTACATTTTGGCAATAGAATATGAGACTACTAGAACAGAAGGCAAGAGAGATGATTGAACATGCCTAGAGCCTAGGACAGTCTTTTAGTATCACCAAAAAAGAACTCATGCAATGGAGAAGGAGGTAGAAAAGCAGGTCTTGATAGACAGAGCAGGTTAATATACAGGCTCACTCGGTGATGCCAGTCAGATCTGTGGTTAGACCACTGGGCCTCTGGGTATTAGGAGAGGGAAAGACAACTGCACACTTTACTAGGAGACTGGTCTTAGTATAAGAAGCTTTCTGGAGGATACAATGGCTGTCTATGCCAGGCAAAGGGCTCTTGTCTTATAGGGCTCAATGTTTGGTCAAGAGCATCTTACTACTAACACTCTCCTATGGTAGTGAATTTCTGACCCCATTGAAGACTATAATGGGTAAGATGCAGGCTTTCTAAAACCAGGTACTGCAGCAGATAACAAACATCAACTATGCAACAAATATCACAGTCCTCTTGGCTGAGGCTTGTCTAGTACCGATAGATCTTTATATGGAACGGATGAGGTGTATGACTGCTATATAGATAGTTACTGCCCTTGTAACTGGTACGGGTTACTAGGGTTTTATGTTTGGTTTCGCAGTATCGTTTGATACTTGTATTGTTTCGTGTGCTATCGGTTGATAAACACAATGTTTTATGTTTGGTTTCAGAGTATCATTTGATACTTGTATTGTTTCGTGTGCTATCGGTTGATACACACAATGTTTTGCAATATCGCACATACTGGAGATAAGCGATATGCTGTATTTAAAGACCGCTGATTCCCGCGATGGAAACAGCAGACTTCGACAGACAGTATTCTTAAATATACTTGGTTGAACGGTTACTTCTTTGATCTCCTA
>PYWC01000018.1:2191412-2229381 GCA_003182015.1 Tuber magnatum | reverse complement strand
GGTATAGCAATGAGCAGCTTAGATGTGAAGAGAAGAGGAGAAGGTTGAGTCGGGCTGTGTGAGATTCTGCGTTTGTGTTTTTGTTTGTGTTTTTGTTTGTGTCTTTGTTTTTGTCCTCGTTTTTGTCCTCGTTTTTGTCTTGTTGGGTTGAAGTTTGACCAAGTTGCGTCGTTTGGTTCGGGCTTCCTGGACCACCGCATGTTCCGTGTAAAGCACAGTGGGGTGAGTACGGTATACAAAGCCTTCTTTTCTTTTCTTGACTGCCGTCCTGATTGCTCGTAGTCCAGAGGATGCCTGCTCCCTACTAAGGATGATAAGATGAAAAGGTGCATTATGGGATGGGTGGTTAAGCGTCTGTTATCGTAATGTAGGTCTAAAAAGGAAAAAAAGGAAAAAGGAAAGAGAGAGGGAAAAGATGAAGATAAATCCTTTTTTTGTAATTCTCCGAAGCCAGCATGATGAAATCATAAACTCATACCCCCCACTTATCCGGAAGCACTATGATGCACACCGCATATAACGTGTACCAGTGGCGTTTCAAAAGGTAATGCCTTATATAATCAGGGCAAAGCTAGTTAGACCTAAAATACTCCATTCTAGAGCCTACGAGTTCAAGTCTGGTTCACAGTTATGTTTTTTTTTAATGATTTTTAAATTCTATTTATCATTATTTCTTCATAATACTTATAGCATAATACATGTAAAATATATCATGTGTATAGCATTACAGTATTCCCTCATATCACACCTTTTAACAATTTTACTTTTCTATATTTTATATTTCCAATTCAATATCAACAATGGAAACACCTCATACCAGTCAGCAAATAGCTCCTCTGCCACCTATACAAGATCATCCCAGTCTGCCAGCAGAGAATTTCAATTCCTCTCATCCTCCAGTTCTAGTCAATCCTAATACTCAAAGACCCAGAGCTCGAAGGGAATGATTAAAGCAACTCCAGATAGCTGTAAGTTTATTAAAATATAGTAAAGATTGTTTTATTTAAATATAAGAATTGAGTTCTCACAGATAATTAGAGTGGAATTGTGAAGAGTCAGAGTCCAATGGCTAATACATTGCAGGTTTATAAATATGGTCAAAAACAAGCTGCCCGCAAAGCAGCTACTACAACTCAAGTTATACAGAATGATATATCTCCTTCACCTATTATGGACCCTATCAATAAATTCAAATTTGATTATAATGCATAGCCACAACATAAAATGTTTGTCGATAAGGCTTGTCTATGCTGCTTACAAATGTTGCAAGATGTGTTTCAGGCAATCCATAAAAAAGTCTCCAATCCTTGTATCAAGTGAGAAAATCGACTATCAGGACTGTACCTGACCTGGCACTATTGGGTATACCTATTTCTGAAGCTGCAAATCAAGCATGAACAGGAGGTATTGAAAGTCCAAGGTGAATCCAGTGGTAGAGCTCTACATCTGAGGAGACAAAAGGAGTTAGTGTAAAAGGTTGCAGAAGGTAGTGTATGGGGAAGAAGAGTTCAGCAAAGAATTCTTGTCCATGAAGTTTCATGGGTTAAGAAAAGACACATACCAAAGCCTAGATATGGAAAGCATAAACTGGTTATGTCACTCCTGAATGATCCAGAAACAGTTCTTGCTGTTCAGCAGTATATTCTCAAGGTTGGCGATAGTAAGTTACTCTATAGTCCTTACTATTCAAGTCAATACTCTATGGTTATAATAATTACTAAATTCCTAAATAGAACTTACCTCATGCAATTTGGCAAAAGCAATTGCCCAACATTGGAGAGAATTTGCCTCGATTACGGATGACGATATCACAAACCAGTCTGTCAATAGTATGGCCCGTCAAGTTGAGAAAACAATATCTTCCAACACTGCTGCCTGCTGGCTTAGAAAACTAGGCTTTAAATATAAGGAATACCATAAAGATATATACAATGATGGGCATGAAAGAAATGATATCAAGAACTATTGTGACAAGATATTTCTTCCATGAATAGAGAAGTATAAGGAATCTTTCCTGACATGGGATGCAAACCTAAACAAACTGCCGAAGCCAGGTCACCTTTCTGAAGACATACAGCCTGTAATCCTAGTTATTCAAGATGAGTATACATTCAATGCCAATGATAGAGAACATTATATTTGGGTTCATCCACAACAGAAGCCTTTAAGGCAAAAGGGATGAGGCCAAGGACTACATGTGTCTAACTTTCTTTCCCCAATTGGCCAGCTTGGAGATGGAGATGCATGGACTATTCTCAAATGTGGAGGTGATGTGTGGTGGGATGGAGACAAACTTCTAGACCAAATTATTAATAAGACAATTGCAGCCTTTGAAGTACAATTTCTGGGATATAAAGCTCTCTTTGTATTTGATAATACACGCAACCACCTTAAATTTACAAAAGATACACTCCAAGTTTCAGAGATGAATCTGCAACCAGGTAGAAAAAATGTTAAATGGATGCATGAAACCTATGTTGTTGATTCAAACTATCCTGAAGGTGGATTTATACAATCAATGGTTTTGCCTGATGGAAGACCAAAAGGCTTAAGAATTGTTCTAACTGAACATGAACTTTGGCCACACAATCAAAAACATTTTCTTGCACATTGTACAATCAAGTCTGGTACAGGAAAGTTATCTAAACTAAATCCCCGATGTTTAGATGGTGGAAGCTGTTGTGCACGATTACTTCTTGCAGCTCAACCTGACTTTCAGAATGAGAAAAGTCAAATTGAGCAAGCAATTCTCAAAGCTGGACATGATATTATCTTTCACCCAGTCTTTTATTGTGAAATCAACTTCATTGAGTACTTTTGGGGAGCTGCAAAGCGCTATGCATGAGACAACTGTGAGTATGACTTTGAGTCTTTGAAGAGGTTGGTCCCTGAGGTATTAGCCAGTGTACCCAATCAGGTAATATGGAAATACTAGGCAAAGACCCAGAGAATTATCAAGGCTTATTACTCAAAGGTTATATATGGCTCACAGGATTATGAAAGACTTGTGAGCAGAAAGTATAAATTACACCACCGTGTTTAAATGTACTGGAATCCTGTATATTATGAGAGAGTTTAAAAATCATTAAAAAAAACATGACCATGAACCACACTTGAACTCATAGACTCTAGAATGGAGCATTTTAGATCTAACTAGCTTTGTCATGATTATATAAGGCATTACATTTTGAAACACCACTAGTACACATTGTATGTGGTGTGTATCATATCTTGGTACGATGTGATATTATGTTCAACTAACTTGATAATGACCAGAATCTTTAATTACTGCGAAAATGATGTCAAAGAATTGGGGTTAATGCTCCTGCCATTAGATTAGAGAGAGGTCTGACTAGTTGGGAGGATTCTGGAGTATCATAATTGGTTCTCCAATACCAGTATATATCAGGTTGAAGATTTGTAGGTATATTTTATAAGTGAGTGATATTTAATGATAGGGTCTGAAAGTGGTATCATACCTCAGATGCCTCTTCAAGGCAATTTGAGATTTTAGTTCTTTGTTAATTCTGATAATTAGAAACTGTACAAGTACTTTGCTCCTGTGAGTTGTAGATAACAAAGTAAAAAATAAAAAGCCAATGTAATCCTTATTTTATTTTTCTCTGCAAAGTAAACCATCTATTGAAAAGTAAAACATCTCTCAATCTTTAACTTCTGTAAATGCCATCCTGCCAGCCTGACTTAAAAAAAGACATTTACAAATTAGTTCTATAGTATAATACTCTATTAAGGACAGGAGTAGCCCTCTTACTCCCTAAATCCTACTAGAACCCCTCAAGCCCTCCCAGTAAAACTGCAATCCTTACCACCAGGCATGCAATGCTCAAAGCAATAGAGTCATTCCCTTATCAGTTTCCTGTTTCTATCAAGTACATTTATAATGTGATGTCCATTTCCCAGAGTCAATAACTTAGAGTCCTTTACTTCTTGGTAGACCAATTCAAGTTTCCCTTTGACCGATTTGACTTTCTTGGCAATACTGCCATTACAAACAGTCGCTGTCATTATAGAGGTAAAGTGGGTGGTAGTATCATGCATGGAACAACTTTACTAGGTTTCTATTTCCTGTTATAATTCTGCTATGCTCGAGGGTTCCTGGATTCCTTACAATATTTTTGGTAGCCCACAATTGGCACTTTTGCACAAACCATTTTCTTGCAGGAGTTGCAAAAGCAGTTACTAGGTGCTGACTAATCAGCATCATGAACACTTCTGCAGGGTGACTGTATTATACCTTGTCTTGACAAATCAGGAGCATTTGCAGTGTCAGTTCCAGGACCCGCATGCTCAGGAAGAAGTACTTGTAGCATCGGTTCCGGACTATGCAGGCTACAGCAGAAGGGCAGGTTCCCAGAACAAAACAAAATGCTTTTTTTGTATCTTAGTGCCGTAGGGTATTAGGCCGGGGAGTGGGTCAGACGCCAGAGTGAATGACTTGGCATGCGAATTTTGCTTAGGTCCCCGCTACGGAACCCCCGTCAAAATTAGACCTCCGGATTCAGTTCAAAAAAAGGGGAAATATAATTTAACATACTGTGATATTGGGAATATCTCCTACGCTTCTGGTTTTCCTCCGACTACTGTTGGATGTCAATTGAGTCTCTCCAGATCTCTACTTTTTTTGTGCCTTTTCACTGATTCATTTCCCTGTCCGACCCGCTTCTCGGCCTAACACGTTACAGTGATAGCTGCTTGCGCAAGGTAACTTGTATCTCAAGCACAGCAGCCCTGATTCTATAGTCGGCTCGTAACTACCGTGGACTGCTGTACAGCCGTCCTTGTATGCGATCGAGTCCAAGTTTTCTATCCTTACTCCCGACAAGTGCCAGAGAGCAATGACCAGCGAGCTTGCTTTATCCGGAGTCGCCGGTTCTTTACAGTTTTAACACAAAATAGGGTGACGTGTATGATAAGGCGGGCGGCAATGGTGACCATCGAAGCATGAATTCACCCTTGTCTCTGAACAGCTGGATACTGTAGTTTTCTGTTCAGAGAGAGCAAGGGGCCACTCCAAGTCACTTGTGCCTCCTACCCAATCGATGGGAATAATATTCGGACCGTCTGCAGCGTTCCACTAATGGAATTGGGGCACAGATAGCCTGTAACTGAGTGTCCATTCCAGGACCGGCAAGCCCTTGCAGAAGGCCCCAGTGCCCAGGGTGACAAGAGATCTGGGTAAGATCCGGATAAGTTAGCAGTTAAGTTACCCGAAAACGACCGCCAACGCTCAAGGAAAACAAAAGAAACATTATCATACAAAGTCACGCTTTTCGCCGGGAGTGCTTGAAGATAACAGGGCATCGGACTTTGCCCTCTAGTGGGCTAGATATTCGATCAGTCATATGTCAGAGTGTGAGAAGTCTTTACCCCCATCCTCAGTCCTGGAACAACAAACAACCAGAACGGCAATAGTAACTAATAAACAGTGTTCTTGAAAAGCAGGATCACAGCTTGGAGTGTGGAGGTTCTTTTCACTAATAAACATTGGCGGACGGGGTACGATAGATCAGGACGAGGTGCACGATAATCTAGAGAAAATACTGTGTAAAATTTACAGGTAGCTTAGTCAACCGCCGTTCGGAACCAGCAGCCGAGGATGAAGGAGAATAAAGAAGCATCAGAAAATCACGATTTTCACTCTACCGGAGTATGATACGATGCTCTTTTTCCAGCCCGTTCGAGAATAGAAGTAGAACTGCAGCCGAGAGATCAGCGTGCAACTTTTTCCTTTCCTTCAACCCACTCAGAACCCTCCCCTTCGGTCCGGGCAAGTGAAGCCCTCTCCCTTAGTCCCTCCACTTTGTTCCGGGCGAAGCCCACCCGCAGAGCATAGACTGGAGCACACAATCCTCTGTGTCTATCTCGATGTCCAAAACTCGGAAGAACTCATAGATGGTTCTAAAGAATAGCCAAAATAGTGGAAAAACTTCTTGTTTTGTAGGAGAGGGAGCCTCATTTCTGTTGATCTGTTCTGAGCCGTTAGTATGCGGCTACGAGTGTTACAGTTGGCAATTGCCTTCAAGCCACCCAAACCAGGCGGAGAAAAGGTAAAGTGAGCCGCCGTGCTTCAGCAAGGAGAGGAGCGCAACCCCCGCCAGAACATTTGGCAATTTCAAATGGGATCTTGCCTACCGGATAAGATACTTTCCGCATTTTTCTTTTTGGAAAAGCAATACTTTCCCTTCACTTCGTCTAAGGCATCCACTAAACGAGAAAAACTAGCTTAAGAAAAGTACTGTAAATCTGGATAAGCTCTCTACCCTAAGACAACGAACAAACCGACAAAGGAGAGTCACTCCCCCGCTGGGGAGCTGCTCCCGCATTTTAATAACCAACCCAACATAGCTATCCAATAAACCCGCAATATAACCCAAACCCGGCCAGCCCCAAGAACAACATCCCAAACAAAAATAAAATTAAAATAAAAATACAGACAAAAAAGCAAACATAACCCCTCAAAGGAGAGCGGAGGCCAAGGCCAGCAAGAGCCACTACCTCCAAGAGCCGAAGAAGTCACCACTTAAAATAACCTATGATAACCAGGTGAAAACCCTCCGTAGATACACAGTATGAGATCAGAGTTCGACCACCGGTTAGTGTATTAGTAATAGCAGGTCGTGGGATGGTTCCTTCCTCTTAATGGGTTACGTATGCATCCATATGGCAAGCAGGATGTAACAGAAAATGCATACCCGAGCGTATGCCGGTACGCCACTCCACTTCAACGGTTCGATGATGGCTTCGCTTTCTCCAACACCGGTGTTGTCAGTCTCAACCCCGACTTCTTCTATAGCCACCTCTGCCGTATCGTTCCCGGGCTCGCCAACAGTCCCCTCCAGGGTCTCCTCCCCGGGCTCTTGCACAATCTCTCCCCTACTCTCCTCCAGAGCCTTCTCTGCCTGTTTTAGAATATCCAGGCTATCGCCTCTCCCGAGCTTTGCCCCCAATCCCGATGCTGTCACCTCCTCATTGTTCTTGATGGTTGGATCCGCATGGTTCTCAACTAGGAACTTGACCATATCCGGGTGATCGAATTGAAAAGCGAGGTGAAGTGGGGTGTTTCCGGAGCGGTTCCGCTTGTTGATTTGGTCACCATGTTTCTTGTACTGCGGTGTTGCGAATTTTCTCACCAGGCCCACAAGCATGGGCCAATGACCAGAAATGGCCGCTTCGTGTAGCGGTGTGTTGCCGTATTCATCTGGCGCCGTTAGGAGGGATGGGCTGGCCTTGGCAACCAGGGTCTTGTATGCTCCGGACATGAACCTGGCTGCTAGATGTAGTGGTGGCTGATCGTTGTTAGCTCCCTTTGGCCCAGCTTCGAAATCTAAAAGTGCCTTTTCCACCAGTGGCATGAGCCCTAGACAGACTGCAACGTGCAGCGGCGTCTGCTCCCCCGCCAAAATCTCCATTCTCGGATCTCCGCAGAACTCAATCCAGGGCTTTCGTATCGCATCGCTTGTATCGAAGAACCCGCACTTCAGCCAGTTACGAGTCGAGTCGTCACAAAATTCGTGCTCTGAAGTCTCGATACTCCGACGGGCATGAAGGAACCAGGACTCTGCCGCATATCTGAGGTAAGGCCACTTGACCACAACCTCCTGCTGGCGCTTCTGTGCTTCCCGTGGGGGATCCGCTGGCTTCTCTCGGCGATCTGGCTTTGAACTTGACTCTAGGAATTTATCGTGACATCCGCTGTCATCATCCCCCGGGAGCCTTTCCGGGTCTGCAAAAGCACCGTGAAGGTATCGGAAGCATTCCCAGGAAATTGTCAAGTCGAACCCGCTTCTAGGAAGTACGGGTAGATCGTCCTTGCGGTTTCCGTCAAAAAGATATTCTATTGCGGTATGATGGACAATCGATACAGTTGTGTCGTCGGCCCGGAGGAATGACAACGAGGACCGGACATACTGCTTGATTTCCTCTTCTGTTTTAGGTTGAATTTCAGTACTTGTCTCCCCATGAGAGCGCGGTTGTACGGTTTTTGCCTCTTATTCCATGCGTGCCAGGATATGTCCGAGTTCTCCAAATGTGAGCGGGCGCAAGGCGAGTGCCACGCTCCGGATCATGTTCAGAACTTTTTCCCATCTGTCCTGCGACCCCTCGCGCAACTAGAGATCGCGTAACATTCTCCAGTACACGTCTTCAAGCTCCGACGGGAGTTTCCTCAGAAAGTCTTCATAATTGGGGCCTGAACAAAAACGGTTTAAATTTTCGATAGCTAAAGACGCCCAGAGGAAGGTTCCTTCCGACTTCTCCAAAAGGGTATCGGTTGCGCCTTCCTTTTGACTGGCACTCCACTCCCCGAATGCATTCATCCTACCCCTGATAAAAGTTTTGACATCCTCTTTTACAAAATTTTTTGTATCAAGGTTGATCTTGGTACGTTTGTAAAGGTTATCGGAAAGATTATTCGAAACTTGGGGCACATCCCGACTGGAGAGAAAGATTTTGACCCTGCGGGTACCCTTGAGTCCCAGAACCCTCTCAATCAGTCCCTCACATAAGCTCTCCTTGAACCCGTCCACACCGTCGATGAGAATGTATACAGGGCCTGGGCGGCAATCCTGAATCACCTTTCTTAGAACTTTCCATACGGAATGAGGGTTGGTGAAAAATTTGTCACTCTGATTCTCAAGCTCAGCCTTGCAGCCACCGAAAAGGCTCCCGTCCTGCTGCAGAATTCCATACAGTAGGTCGCAGGCTGCTTTGGAAAGCCTGAGCTGCGGTGACTCGGCCTCATCAGCAGATATCGCGCCTGTGGGAAGTTCGGGTGAGACGAAGTGAAAAACCAATTTAACCCCCCGAGGGGGGTCGCTGAGGCCTTTGAGGAATTCTGCCGCAACACGCTTGGCCAGCGTAGTCTTTCCTGTCCCAGGGCCACCGCAAACCCAGAGAACCTCGGATTCTTCGCTCTCCTGCCACTTCTTATACCTATCGTCTTTGAAAATCCATTCTCCGGTATCGTACCCGGGTAGGCTATGCGGGTCACGGAGATAATCCAAGTCAATTTCGGGTGGCGATACCTTCCAGTGACTGCTTAGTGCTAGCTCTTTGGACGCTACGCATATTCTTAGCTATGGGTTGAAAACAGGCAACGGTGGTGGGAGACGGCATACCGGGGACATCTGAAGGTGCCGGTGTATTATATTGAAGGGTGAAATTTGCATGGTTGAAGTTGCCATGAGTGTTGAAGCTGCCCTTGTTGCCTGCGGAGTTTCCGCTGATGAAACTTTGGTCAACCGTGGCATTGGGTGCTCGAAAACTGAGCCACTATTAGCTGATCTGGACCCCTATGGAAAAGCTTCCTAGTGCTATACTCTGACGTCATCTTCCCACAAGTATTCGCCTACCTCTGAAGGACTTTGAGGTCTTCGAAATTAGAAGTGTGAGATGTTGCCTCAACTCATCCAGGTAGAAAATAGGAATCTTCGAGCACCGCGAGGTAAGGAGGGATGAAGGGAGGGCACAATTCCGGAAGACGAAGGAAAGGGGAAACAATATTAATACTAATGGGTGCTTGAATAGAAGATAAAGTGTGCTAGTAGCGCAGTTGGCCCTTTCGGTCAGAGGAGGGGAGAACACCGCGGGATTAGCCCCCGGTTAAGATAAAATAGGACACACACGGCTCCTTTCCAGGAGGGAAGCTACTCACTTGTACTGTGCAACGTCCTAACGTGTGTAGCTTCTATTCGAGTTTCTGAGGTATACGGCGACCTTGGTGAGACAAAGAATACTGCATTACCTTATAAACTCAAAACTCCCGCTATGCCCTCGAGATACGGGAAAGGAAACTATGCATCCAAGGCATCCGCCATTAGCCGAAAGAAAAGAAGGAGATTACAATGAGAGTTGAGCCCGGATCAGAGAAAGCAGCCCTCGCAGCATGTTCAGGACCAGTGTGACCAGCGTTGGATTTAGTGTTTATCCGGCGTACAGACTAGTCTCCTTTTTGTCTAGTTTCTTCTCTCAGTAGTTCTTCCTCACCACTCTCTTCATTGCTAGAGTTCATCTGACTTTCTTCAACTCCTTCTTCGTCTCACAACCTCACAACCATATAATATTCAACTATAGTATGGTTTCTTTTCCTTTTCACTTGTTATTTCCTTCTGAAGCTCTCATATGTTGTATTTTTCCTTCCGAAGTTTTCCTTTCCTCTCTCCGAGGTTGCCATATAATGTCAGCCCCGGCTTTCTCATATATTTCCTTTTTCTGTTTTCTTTCAGTTTATGATATAAACCCACACTGGCATGCGGTAGAAAGCAATCAAGCTTTTTTCTCTCTTCCTCGGCCGTACAAGTTCACAGCCAGGCCGAGTGAGAATTGGAGAAAATGCACTAGCACATATTGGGTATCATTCTCTAAGATCATGCATCATAGGGGTGGTCAGGAACTAATACCGTGCGCAGCCGAGCCTCTCGAGTTTACAGGGTATTGGTAGCGGCCGGTATGCTCGCACAACTTATCGCATTCCGACTAAAACTGATTCTCTAGATATTTGGTCTTGTATCACACTTCGCCCCGGATTCGCATTTCCGATGCAATATTTCACATCCCTCCATCTACGGTGTAACGATTATTGGTGAGACGTCCTTCCCCGGTATCATGATTCTATCCAATTTATTTAGCCGGGCCGACAACGGAATGGGGCTCAATCTCTGTCTCTCAAATCTCCCCCGCCGTGCAAGTGAGTTTCCATAACCCCAGACCCCGCCATGGCCGTGCGCAGTATGATGTGGTGCTTGACTCCATCTCAAATACCGGTACGGCAGTTTTCTTGGGAGGAGGGGACACAAGTAGGATGGCAAAGGATAGGTAGATTCCTAGGCTGCATACACTCTCCACCCCCTATTTCACCAAAAACACAGTGGTGATTGGAACTAGGTGGGAGGCTCAGCTAGTTACACATGTTAAATTATAATCATGTTATCTGTAAAGAATCCTTATAACAGTCTTCCGTCACGTTAGGCAGCCGCGGGTTTGGGTTTCTCAAGTGAGAAAATCTATTCTCAGTTACTTGAATAACTACTAATCGTCCCAACTGCGAGTTTCTAGCTTCCTAAGGCAGCCCAGGTGCCCGGCTGTGCAAACACGAGAATTGGATCGCACACTCGGACAACCCAAGAACGATATGACGGAGACACTGGTAATAAAGCTCCATTGTGCCCGCACCAAGCCCCTTTTAGTCTCCCCTCCTGTGAAAACCACCGCATGCCTTGACTGATTCTCCTCAATAGAGCTTTCCATATTAACATACCGGTAGGTTAATGGCCATCTTTGGCCGCATGATCACTCTATTCCACTTGGAGGAGGTGTAAGAACCATGAAATTTGCCCCTGATTTGGGGGCCCTGAATGCTAAATTCTAGAATACTCTTATGCCTTCGTTAGGATATGGTTTTGCAGCCCTGCTCCTTTAGTATAATTTCCACAAGAGTGGTTACAAGATATTTGAGAATTGGCCACTGTATGACCCCTTAAAAAGGACAGAATTTACTAAGCACCACATTTATCAGGGGTTTTATGGGCTATTGATACGAGCGACAACCTCAACAACCCCCACCCAGGCCAGATTGGGCAAACCATCTATTACAGCACCGGTGATCTTGGGTGTGGTAGGTATGACCGACTTACCAATAATAGGAGAGTGAATTCTTGGCATTGAGGAATGGCAGAGGAACACCAGCAGAATTAGGCAAATTGGGGTGGTGGGGAAGGTTCTAACAAATACAAGAGGGAGGGCTTATGTCTGGTATGATATATCGCGACCTCGGAGGGAAAGGTCGATCACTGCTTATAATACCCCCCCCTCACCCCAAATTGTTCTTGCACCACTAGCCCTATTCGCTGCTGTTTCTTCCAAAAACCTCCAACCAAGACACTTAGTGCCCATAAGGGGCTTAGGCTCCTCGGGGTGGAATACCGATACGGTACCCGAGGGTACAAATATTACGGCACAATTGCCTTCTCGTGTTTACTACATTTCCACCCCATCAACTGGTGAGATTCGCCTGCCGCTAGCAGGTGGAAATAGAGTAGGAGTGAAGTAATATTCCGCAGAGTCCTGAATAGGCCCGATTTGGCCATAAAGGGTTAGTTAAGCCAAGACGTTATATTGCGAATATGACAGGTTACTGTACTCGAGTACAAAGAAAACTCTTATTTCAACGTTACAGCCGCTAGTGCTAGGCGAATCTCGGAAGCCAGTGCAGCCCGTTCCACAATCGGTGGACTCGGTGGACTAATTGGAACTCACGCTTAAGGCGTCCAGGGCTCTCACCTTCGGAGTAAGAGAGGAGGAGCAAAACAGAAACATGTCTCTCAGCCCTCCGCTGAGACAAATAGAAAAAACAAATACGACCAAGCTCACTAGGAGAGGCAACTCCGACGTCCTAACGTGGGGTCTAATTCCTTCATTTTTGACTGCCTTATGGGGGTTTTGTCACGATAGCGGTCTTATGACTCGAACTGTCTGCACCGAAGGAGCAACGGCACAAACACTCCCATTTATGCTATAGAGCTCTGTGGCTTAAATTTCCCTGGTCTTAATAATAGCTCTTAAATAAGACCGTCGTAAAAGGCCTTCCTTTACTCTTTTTTTTACCAAATATCGGTATAGCCAGCTTTGAGAGCGATAATTTCAATCCACAACAGGTTTTTGTGTTGCAGTAAAATCCCACGCAAAAGGAAAACGACCAGATTGAGTATTGTCGCCCTTTATTGCCTGGCTGAGACAACACTTGGTTGCAGCACCAAATTGGGCCTTCATATTGTTGTTTGTTCAAAGCTCGATTATCTGGTAAGTCTCGGGGAAGAGGCTGGCGGTGCGGTTCCTGATACATAATTCTGGAATTGGCAAATACCGATATCGGGACAGATTGCACAACATAATCCGGTGATGCGAATCAAACCTTCAAGTGATTTTCCGGGTATACTGAGGATGAGGATTAGTCTTTGGGTAATGGCGAGTTCTTAGCCTTTTCACGTTTTTTGTCCGTGAAAATACCAAGAAAAGAATGTAGAGGGTGGAGCGAGGCAGTAGGACAAGTTCCATCCCATGATCGTTTTCTACAATGGCTAGCTAAAGGAAAGTTTTGGATTTTTCCCGACCAAATAGGGTGTCGAATGGTTGTATCATGAAGAATCCTGAGAGGACTTTGTGTGATTGGCATGCTCCTAGAGGGGAGAGAACTTACAATATTGGGGATAATGAAGCTAAATATCAATGGGATCTGTGAGGTTTAGAGCTTATTCCCGGTACCCCACAGATGGATCAACTTTCTCCTTTTTACTCAAGCAACGAATGCTTACATTTCAGATACGAATGGGGATTTTGAGTGGGAGGGCAATGTAGTACTATGTATTGTATTTTTTTTTTACACAGATTCTTAAACCAATATATATTAGTTCTTATCGACGATGAGAGGAAAGAGAAGGTAAGAAGGGGGGGGAATCAAAAATTAAGCAGAAAGAGAAAAAGGAAAGCATGAAAGAGCTTGGGTAAACAGATTGGTGGGAAGAGGATGTGAGTGAATAGGCTGAGAATTATAGGAGAATGACTCACCTCCCGGGGCTACTGACCCCAGCTCCCTAATGGGTAACTTCGCCGTAATCCAAAAAATGCAGTCGGGGCCCCGCAAGACATCCGGATGCACAGGACCCCTCACAGCGGACTGCTGCGGCACTACTCTCGGACTGAAGGGACTGCTGTTTGTGGAGGGTGAGGAGTGCGAACAAAGAGGAAGCTACTGCCTCCCGCGCTCTCAAACCAAGGGAGTGCTACTCGGGTTTTAGTCCAAGGGGGTGGGAGTGAGGGAGGAGGTGGGGCGCGCTCCCCGGGCGAACGGCGGGGAGGAGGGCATGGTGGACATGGGGAAGTGGTGTGATATCATACTAATCGGCAATGCTAGATATCATCGGCTCTTCCGGCTTTAGCTGTGGGTTCCGTATGCTAGAGATGGCGCCCATAAGCAGCGGCAGCAATACAGGAGAAAAGTCCGGCTCCGAGTTAGCAGACAGGTGCAATATATTCTCTAGCATGGACAGGCCATCCCGAATCATGGCAGTCCTATCCATGGTAGCCCCTCCCACTGAAACAAGCCGGCGGGCTGACCCCCAAAATCATCGCCAGCAAAAAATCCACCCGGGCCGCCTCCTCGGAAGACTCCGAACTTAAAGACACCATCTCGGTGATGCTAGGATCCGACACCTCCCGGGTTCAGACGGGGAGTCCAACATGAGCGACTAAGTGATGATCTTCCTAGGTGCGGGGAACGAAACCACAGCTACATAAATGATATGGGCCTTACAAACCTTATCCCCACTGGAGAAAAAACCCATCCAGTCCTGCCTCCGCACCAAAATCAACACCGCATCCCCCTCTGGCACGCAGGCGGCCATCGCATACGACCAATTCACAAGTCTGAAGCACCTCTCCCACCGCTCTACACTCACTTCGGGATGATTCTGCGTGAGGCAGTCGAGGGTACGAGTCTGAATGGGATGTTCATGCCGAAGGGCGCGTCCATCGCACTCTCCCCGTTCACGATAAACAGAAGCCTGGCTCTATGGGGCGCCGACGCAGAGGAGTTCGCATCCGAGCGGTGGGCGGCAAGGGAGGATAGGACGGCCGCCGCCGAGAGCAATTATAGGTTCCTCAAATTCCTGACGGGGGACGGGGGGTGCATTGGGAATGTAATTGCCTGGGTAGAGGTTAAATGTCGGCATTGGCAGTGGTTTTCTCAGGTTCGAATTTGGGATGGTGGGGAGAGGCGGGTGGTTAAGGGGGGACCTCACGGTGAAACCCCAAGGGAGTATACCCACCGTAGTTAGGGAGGTAGTTTGGGTGAATTGTTCTTTTATTTCTTGAATATTTTTTATTAGGGGATAATGGAAGGATGGAAGGAATGCGTGGAATCACGTGCGGTCACTCGACGGTTTCTGTGCTTTTATATTATGATTGGCGGCAGAGTTACCATGGACAGCCTTACCACCACCACCACCACCACCACGCTCGGGCGAACTAAATAGAATATATCTCAAAAGTGCAATACGAGCACTGTCGACCAGAACGGCATTTAACTAAAGACTAAAGAAATGAATGGCAGGGTGGAGTCTTCAAAAATTTCATCAAACGGGTAAAACTAACTCAAAAAAAGCTTAGGTCGTA
Source organism: Tuber magnatum (assembly GCA_003182015.1). Classification (NCBI taxonomy): domain Eukaryota; kingdom Fungi; phylum Ascomycota; class Pezizomycetes; order Pezizales; family Tuberaceae; genus Tuber; species Tuber magnatum. The sequence goes on along the minus strand of PYWC01000018.1, from coordinate 2,214,195 downwards.
TTAAGCTGCCCACAAAAATAGTGGACGAACCAGACGAATAAGAGGTATCCTCAACCCCCTCTCCCCACCTCAAAACCTATCCCATAGCTAATAGCCAACCCAACTAGGCCATCTAACAAGCCTGATATACTTCGAATAACGCAAGTCTGGCCAAGCCCAGGAACAACCAACTGAACAAGAAAGCCAACAAAGGGAACATAGCCCTCGGAACAGAGCGGGTGCTACGGCCCGAAAGAGCAATCGCCCCCCCCGGGGGTCGAAGAAGTTACCGCTTAACATAATTTAACCAAGTCAAAACCCTTCTCAACATTGCGGTTCATGATACATAACGAAAGAAACCAACGTGAGACCGGCCGTTGGGATGGTGATATTAGTTAAGGAATTAGAGTAATAGGCCGTGGACCGGGGAAAAAGCTCTCCGCATTCCTACCGCACAACACTTGCATAGTTCTTCCTTCCCTCCCCCTAGTTGGCCACGTATGCATCCATATAGCAAGCGGGGTGTGATAAAAAGTGCCCATCTAAGCGTATTATGGTACGTTACTTAGCTGCAACGGCCCGGCGGCGGCTTTGCTTTCTCTAACGCTCGTGTTTCTGGTCTCTATATAGATTCCTCCTACAGCCATAATCTTCCCAAACTCGCCTAGTTTCTCTTCGGCATCTTCTTCCTAAGTCCCCTCCACAATTTCCCCCACATTTTCTGCCACCATCCCTTCCCAGACACCTTCCTGGCATCCTCCCTGGTCTTCTTTCTTGTTTTTCCCATAGGCTCCTTCCCGATTTCCTTCCTAATCTCGGCCCTAGACTCCTTCCTTCTCACTTTCCCATACTCCTTCCCGGGCGTCTTCCCAGTCTCCTCCGTTGTCTCCACTTTGTTCACCTCCCCACTCACCACCCCACTCTCCTCCATTATCTCCCCCCTTGTCCCCTCCCTATTCCCCTCCCTAGTCCCCTCCCTAGTCCCCTCCCTAGTCCCCTCCCTAGTCCCTTCCCTAGTCTCCCCATTATCCCCCACCCCAATATCCACAGCCTGTCTCAGAATATCCAAACTATCTTCTCTCCCGAGCCCTTCACCCAATTGCAATGCTGTCACACCCTGATTGTTCTCGATGGCCAGATCAGCACCTTTCCTGACCAGAAACTCGACGATATCCGGGTGATCGAACTGAAAAGCTAGGTGAAGCGGGGTGTCGCCGGAGTTGTTTTGCTTGTCAATTTGGTCACGATGTTTCTTGTACTCTGGTGCTTCGAATTTTTTCACTAGGCACGCTAGCATGGGCCAATGGCCGGAAGTAGCTGCTTCGTGTAGCGGCGTGTTGCCGTGTTGATCCGGCGCTGTGAGGAGGGATGGGTTGCCCTTAGCAATCAGGATCCTGTATGCCCCTGACATGAACTTGGCTGCCAGGTGTAATAGTGACTGATCGTTGGTTTCCTTCTCCCTCTCAGAGCCGAAACCTGGGAGGGCCTTTTCTACGAGTGGCATGAGCCCCAGACCGACGGCGACGTGCAGTGGTGTCTGATCCCCCACCAAAATCTCCATTTTTGGATCTCCACAGAGCTCAGCCCAGGGCTTCCGTATGGCGTCGCTTGTATCGAAGAATTGGTGCTCCAGCCAATTACGAGTAGAGTCTTCACAGAATTTGAGCCCTGGAATCCCGACGCTCCGACGGGCATGAAGGAACCAGGACTCCGCCGCATATCTCAGATATGGCCATTTGGCCGCAGCCTCCTCCCGGCGATCTGGCTTCGAACTTGGCTCCCGAAGTTTATCGTAACATCCCCCGTTATTTCCCTTCGGGATTTTTTCCTGGTCTGCAAAAGCGCAGTGGAGGTAACGGAAACACTCCCAGGAAATTGTGAGGTCGAACTCGTTTTTAGGAAGCACCAGTAGACCGTCATCCCGGTTTTCGTCAAAAAGATATTCTATCGCGGTGTGGTGGACAATGGATGCAGTTGCGGCGCCAGCCCGGAGAAATGACAGAGAGGACCGGACATACTGCCTGATTTCCTCCTCTGTTCTCGGCCGAATTTCGGCGCTTGTGTTCCCATGGGTGGGGTGCTGTCTAGTTTCTGCTTCTTCAATACATGCTAGGATATGTCCGAGTTCCCCAAATGTAAGCGGGCGCAAGGAGAGTGACACGCTCCGGATCATGTTCAGAACTGTTTCCGATCCTTCCCGCGACTGGACATCGCGTAGCATTTTTCGGTATACGTCTTTAAGCTCTGAGGGGAGCTTCCTCAGAAAGTCTTCATAATTAGGACCTGTGCAAAAACGTTTTAAACGTTCAATCGCCAACGACGCCCAGAGGAAGATGCCTTCCGACTTTTTCACCAGGGTCTTGATTGCGCCGTCCTTCTGACCAACACCCCACCCACCGAATGCATTCACACTGCGCCTGATAAAAGCCCTCACATCCTCTTTCACAAAATTATTCGTATCGAGGTTGATCTTTATGCATTTAGAAAGATTATTCGAAACATGAGGTACGTCCCTACTGGAGAGAAGTATTTTGACCTTTCGATGATCCTTGAGCCTTAGAACCCTTCCAATCAGCCCTTCACACAAGCTCTCCTTCAACCCGTCTATGCCGTCGATGAGAATGTACACATCGCCGGGGGGGCAATCCTGGATCGTTTCCCCCAGAACATTCCATAGGGAATGAGAGTTGGTGAAAAATTTGTCCCCTTGATTCTCAAGCTCGGTCTTGCAGCCATCGAAAAGGCTCCCATCTTGCTGCAGAATTCCATACAGTAAGTCGCAGGCTATTCTGGCAAGCCCGAGCTGCGATAACTCGGCCTCATCGACTGATATCCCTGTTGTGAAAGGTTCGGGTGTGACGAAGTGGAAAACTAATTTAACCCCCCTTTGAGGATCGCTGAGGCCTTTGAGAAATTTGGCGGAAACACGCTTGGCCAACATAGTCTTTCCCGTTCCAGGGCCGCCGCAAAGCCAGAGAACCTCGGATTCTTCGCTCTCCTGCCACTTCCTATACCTATCATCTTTAAAAATCCATTCTCCGGTGCGATCCCCGGGGAGGCTATAGGGATCGCAGAGATAATCCAAGCAAATTTCAGGTGGCGGTACGCCCCAGCAGTCGCGCGACACCAGCTCTTGAAAGGTTGCTAGGAATATTATTAGCCATAACCTAAGTTGAGAACAAAGACAGGCAATGAAAGGCTGCATACTAGGAACATCTGAAGGTGCTAGTGCATTATAGTTGTTTATATTTTTTATAAGGTTGAAGCTATCCTTAGTGTTGAAGCTACCCTTATTGCCTGCACGGTTTCCACTAATGAAATTTTGGTTTCCCGGACTGATGCACTATTAGCCGATCTGGACCCATATTAAAAGCCACCGAGTGATGTACTCTGAGACCATCTTGCCACAAGCATCCACCCACTGCTAGAGATCGATTGGGGTTTCCGAAATCAGATATGCGAGTTGTTGCCTCTAGTCATCTAAGTAGTAGATAATGGAGATCTTCGAGTAAAATGGGGCGAGGAGGGATAAAGGAGGATATGACGGTTCTGGAAGAAGTTGAAGCAGAAGCAATCGTATTAATATGAGAAGCGTTCGAATATCAGGACGTTGGAATCCCCTTCTGAGGTAACACCCCAAACCCAACCCCCCAGGCAAGACAAAAAAGGAACATGCATCGCGGCTTACTAGGTGAGGAAATCGCCGTATTCTACTGCACAATGTCTTAGTACATTTCCTCTCCACTCCAGTTTTTACGGTATACCGCGCGACCTTGGGGAGGAAAGCGCCGATACTGCATTGCCTTGCAGGCCTGAGTGACCCCCTGCGCACCTAGGGGTATTCGCAATAGGGGGGGGCGTCTGTGGATGCAGCTGCTATTGCATACCGCCTGAATCGAGGGGGAGACCCAAAATTTGGCAGTAGCAATACCGATTGCGCTCACAAACATCAGCCCACTAATTGTAGGGGTAGGGATACTGAGCTTTTGAGACACATGCACTATTGACTAAAAGAGCAGGAGATTTCAGTCCCTGGGCAAAAGGATGAATTTAACTACTTATAATTTATGAATTATTGAATATTTTCCCCAAGTAATTGGACTTCTGGGTTTTGGTCACGGTGTCATCGGTCATAGAAGAAGGTTTTGTATGCCTGAGGGTCCAAGGAACATTTGGGGTGGTATCGTAATGAATTATCAATCTATGGTCCAATAATATAGGAGCGAATGGGGGGTGTATAGTTCCTTATCACATTAATATTATATATTAGAATAGTTTTCCTATTCGCTCAGCATATACATTTAAGTGCAGGCCCAGTGCCGAGCATGCGGGGGTTTTTGCGCCGGACGCGCAGAAAGAGAAAAATCCTTCCCATCGTTACCTTCCTCTACTCCATTCAGAGAATCAACCTCCGCAAGGTGTCAAGACCAAGCTGGGTGTAATGTGGTGAGAGCATACCGATGCACTGCTTCTCTCTAAAACCGTACACCATATTAGTGATCACAATGCATAAGACTATGCATGGAGGGTTTGGTTGCATAACGAGTTTTTCGAGCCTATGTTACTGGGATAAACTTATACTCGCATAACATATCATATTTCAAAGCGAACCTGTTCACTGAATTTTGGTCTTGTATCACAATTCCCCTCAAAATTGGGGCCCCCAATGCAAGATTTCGCTTCTCCCCCACCACGGGGTACAGTCTTGAGTAGGGGCCACGGGTGGGGCATTATTCCCGGGTATCACGAAATGGGGCTCAATCTCTATTTTGCGGGTCCTCCTCCGACCCCCAGGAAGGTTTCCATGACCCTACTATGGCCGTGGGCAGTAGCACGTGGCTATTGCTTTTATCCCAAACTATGATAGCTTTCCGCGGAGGGGAGGCAAGCCGAAAGGGCAAATGATGGGGGGACTCTTGGACTCTGCATACACTCTCCACTCCGGGCTTCACAGAGTATTTTATGCAGAGATGAAAGCTTAGAGACCTGATCAACTGCACAGCAGATCACGGTTGAGTTATATCGCAGACAAAATCCATAGTATCCATCAAGTTGAGCAACATCAGGTTCAGACGAAACTTTTTGGAATAATTTTTCAAAATACGATACCATAAACCACAAAGCGAATCAACCTAGCAACAATTCCTAACTTACATTTTATCCCTTTTTCTTTTTCTGCCTTTCATACGAAAAGCAAGAACCAGAGAAAAAGTTAAAAAGAATAGGGATTGGAATACATGGATTACATAATGATCAAGTAAAGCAGGAGTCAAACATCAAAGGGTTAGAAGAGATCGTAGGAAAAAGATGATTGGGATTTGAGACCATTTGAGAATCAGAAGACAGAAAGCAATCAAAGGAGTCAAAACCAAAGGTTAAAATTCTTTCCAATGAGAAACATTTTTTCCTTCTTTCGCATTGCCTTGACACCAATTTTTCTGTGATACCATACCAGTCAAACAACTAAACTGCAGGGCTTATTCCAGGAACTCTACATCAGGAGGCCGCATGCACTACTGAGGGTTAGAGGAACTACCTAGGACATTGTATTACAGCTTAGCCCTAGTACCAATACACCAATCAGCGCGTAGCATACAACCTTCTAAGGTATTCAGAGCCAATGCTTTTGTAGTATCTCTGATACCCTTCCCATGCTCTGGTAGGAAGACAGAAGGCCTGGAATGATAGGGGATCTGAACAGCCATAATGAGTGAACAGTATTCTTGGGGGTAGGAACACCTCTTGGAGCGAGGGGATCGTTCCCCTAATGAACGATGGCTTATATGGCTACCGGGATCCCACCTGTAGTTGGGGAGTCAGTTACCAAGTTGGCGGGCGATCAACGACCAATTCTAAGTACAGTACCATAAAAACTTGAATAACTGAACCCCACTCTAGGATGCTGGAACAGACTTTGCTAGTAAGGTGGGGCACCCTTTCACCTCCGACCCAATCTGCTGCTGAAGAGTCAGTTTTCGCAATGTTTTCGACCCTATCCAAGAGAAAGAATTTTTGGCACTTTCTTAGTGCGGGATTCGGCTATCAGAGTTCTTTCGGTATATCGGACTCAGGGTAAAACATGATACATTCGTAAACGGCAGTCTGGAGAAAAAACAAAGCTTGTGAGGGGTGGCTCAAGACTGCTAGGTAGCCCGGCCATATCAAGCGTAGTGGATAGGAAAACTATTTCACTCGCAGGTTGAGCTCTCACAGTGCTGACGAGCTGCTCGACCCCTCCTTTCCCCCAGACAGGTTCCTTGCTTTCAAAAAATATATGCTGTAGCCGAATAGATAGTAATGGTAGGGCCCGAGTACAAGTATGCTTTGACAAGTCAATCCTTCGCAAGCTCTGGAATAACTTGCGGCCTCCTCTCCGGCATTTGCAGGCTGGGGCAGGAGGACGAATGCCCGGAACGAAGAGAAACAATCTGACATTTTACCTCAGTCCCTGCAACGCATTGGCCCAGGAAGCACGTCAGACTCAGAAGTGAATCACTTTGAATGCGAATTATACTCAAATCACCAGTGTAGAATTTGCTCCAAGGCCAAGCCTCCGAATTCAGCTCCAAAAAGGGCAAAGCTAACATACTTTGCTACCAGGAATAATACTCATTCTTCGGAATTCCCTCTTATGCTTGTTGGGCGTCAATTGGGATTCCAAATTTCTAACTTTTTGGTGCGTTTTAACTAATATACTTCCCCCTTTGACTCGCTTCCTGATCTAATACATTATGGGGATATCTGTTTATGCAAGATAGCTTCTACCACAAGTGCCGCAGGGTATCCGATGAGGATATCTTCGGCCCCGCATTCGCCTGGGATGCTGCGCAAGCTGCCTTGTATACCATGGCATCCAACTCCTCTATTCCTACTCCCGATACCAAAGAACAATGACTAGCGAGCTTGTTTTACCCGAAGTCGCCGATTGCTTTGCTCGGTACAGTTTTCGAAACATATTACGGTAACGCATATGATAAAGCGGGCAGCAATGGTGCCCATCGATGAGCGAATCCTCCCTTGTCTCTAACCAGCTGGATAGGGTTCTGTTTATGGGGGACAAAGGGCCACGTCAAATTACTGGTACCCCCTATCCAACCGACGGGTGCAATGTTCTGGTCAATATGCAGCGTTCCACTCACCCAATCAGGTCACAGATAACCCGTAACTTTGTGTCCATTCCGGCGTCGGCAGGTCCCCCCGATAGGACGCAACGCCCAGAACGACGAATGATCCGAGTGACAGCAAAGGCAAACACCACTTTTAATGGTGGGATTACCTCTTATAGAGAGGGGGGTCCTTTTACTAATGAAGACCGGCTATGGTGCCGGTGCCATGATTACCGGTATCTCACAATTAGGTAGTAAGTTGGTGAGCGATAGAAAGCCGATCCGGTTATGGGACATTCAGACTAAAGGCAGCGAAACACACCGACAAACGACAATCTGGAGAAGCCAGACCTGTATAAAAAAAATGGCCCGAGCCTGGAAGTCAACCCAGATAACCCTGCCACACCAAGGATAATATGATATGATAGAAATTATTTCAGTCAGAACTTGGGCTCGACCCCCAATTTCTCACTGCTAGTCCCTTTGGGTTTAAACACTAATGGCATATATAGGGTAGTTTTATAGACAGGAGCAAAACTCCGGAGCAAGGGTTCTTTGGCAGTGATCTGTTTGATGGGTCGGGGTTGCTGTAATTCTAGCAAACTTCTAGCCTCTCTGTTTAAGCTACGGTATGCGGGTGGCACTCTCCAGATGTCCTGCAGGATAGGGGGAGTTGGAGTTGGCTTATCTCTAGGACATAATGCAATGTGTAGCCATACTTCCATATAAATTTTATTCTAACTATCGCCAAGCTGGCATACAAGCCAGACTCCTCCGCAACCACTCGGTCCGGTGTCACCTCTCTTGGCTGGCTATAAATGGAGCTCGTGGAGCTTGGATAAATTGATAGTCACTCGGTACGGCCGGTCAATGCTTAGGGAGAACAAAGAAGGGTTACAGAGACACGATTTTCACCAGGATCAAATGACGGGGCACGGCCCCTTGACCACCAGTAGGCTAGAATATAGACCAATCACATATCTTTATGCCAACAAATAACGGGCGTGAGAAGCCGTTACCCTCTCCACGGGCCCTCCACTCAGCTCCGGACAAATCCGGCCCCTATAGCATGTACCTGGGCAGATAATCCTCCGTGTCTATCCTGAAGTCCAAAAGTCAGAGGATTTAATACGTGGTTCTAAAAAATAACCACGAAATGGAAAAAAAAAACCCTGTTACTATCGGCCCATTCGCGGCTGTTAATGTGTGGCTGGGAGTGATACTATTGGCAATAGCTTTCAAGCCACTCAGATCAGACACAGAAACCGTAAACCGCCACGGCTCATCCAAGAGAGGAGTGCAGCCCCCATCGGCATTTTTGGCAATTTCGCATGAGATTTACCCTTTTTCTCTTTCTTCTTTTGCTGCTCTGAAAAAGCAATACGTTCCCTTTACCTCATTCAGCGAATACACCAAAGGAGCGAGGCTACCATAGCTCAAGAAAGAGCGTAAATCATGATAGGCCGCCCACCCCAAAACAGCGAACAAATCAACGAACGAGAGCCATTCCCCCGCTAGAAACCATCTCGCATAGCTAACAGCCAACCCAATCCAGGTATCCGATAAACCCACGATGTATTGCTAATAACCCAAGTCTGGCCAACCTCGAGAACAACTTCCCAAACGAGAAAAGACATACGAGCAAACGAGCGAGCAAGCGAGCAAGCGAGCACAACTGCTCGAGACAGGGCGGACCGGGGCCAACAAGAACCGCCAGCTCCAGGTGCCGAAGAAGTCACCACAGGAAAAAAAACCTCTGATGAGCAAGTGAAAACCCTTAGCGGGGCTGCCATACATGATACATAATGAATGAGACGGACATTCGAGCAGAGGCTAGCGAATTAACAATAGTGGGCCGTAAGCAGGGGAAAAGGTTCTCCCAACTCCTACCCCTCAATTACCCAACAACTCCTTCCTCCCAATGGGTTACGTGCGCATTCACGCAATGACCACAATGTAGTAGAAAGTAACCGCCCAGGCGTATAACAGCAGGTCACTTACCCGCAAGGGTCCAGTGATCACTTCGTTTTCTCCAACGCCTAGGTCCCCACTCTCCATCTCAGTTTCTCCCATAGCCCCCGCTGCCGTGTCCTTCCCAGACTGGTCCACAACCCCCCCCACAGGCTCCTTCGCGATCTCCTCCTTGGCCTCTTCCAAAGCCTTCTCCGCCTGTTTTAGAATACCCGAACTGTCTCCTCTCCCGAGCTTTTCACCCAAGTGTGATGCTCTCTCTCCTTGTTTATTCTCGATGGTCGGATCCGCGCCGTTCTTAGCCAAAAACTCGACAATATCCGGGTGATCGAATTGAACGGCGAGGTGAAGCGGGGTATCGCCGAAATCATTCGTCTTATTGATCTGGCCACTGTGTGCGCTGTCCGTTGATTTCGCGAATTTTTCCACCAGGGCCCTCAGCATCTTCCAATTACCGGAAATGGCAGCTTCGTGTAGCGGTGTGTTGGCGTATTGACCTTGCGCTGTGAGGAGGGATGGACTGCCAAGGTCAATCAGGACCTTGTATGCCTGAGACGGAAATCTGGCTGCTAGGTGTAGTAGTGACCGATCGTTGTTCGTCTGGTTTGTTTCAAGGTTGCCATCTAAAAGAACTTTTTCTACCAGGGGCATGAGCCCCAGACAAACCGCGACATGCAGTTTCGTCTGTTCCCCCGCCAAAGCCTCCATCTTTGGATCTCCGCAGTAACCAATCCATGTCTTTCGTGTGGTGTCGCTGGTATCGAAGAACTCATGTTGCAACCAGTTACGAGGAGGGTCTTCACAGAATTTGTGTTCTGCAAACTCGAGGCTCCGACGGGCATGAAGGAACCAGGATTCTGCCGCATATCTGAGATATGGCCACTTGGCCACGGCTTCCTCCCGGCCGCTCTGACCCACTTCCTGTATAGCCTCTGCTGGCTCCCTTGGGTGATCTCCCTTGGAACCTGACTGCCGGAATTTATCTTGACTCCCCATGCTCTTAGAGGACTTCTGTAGGTCTCCAATGGCATCGTGAAGGTATCGGAAGCACTCCCAGGAAACTGTGAGGTCGAGCTCGCTTTTACCGGGCACCTGTGGGTTATCCTCGATGTTTCTGTCGAAAAGGCATTCCACTGCGGTATGATGGACAATGGATACATGAGTAGCGGTAGCCAGGAGAAATGACCTAGAGGACTGGACGTACTTCCTTATTTCCTCCTCTGTTTTCAGGTGAATTTTCTTGGGCTTTGTCTCCTTTACCTCCTCCCCAGGAGAGCGGTGCTGCACAGCTCTTGTTTGGTCTTTTCCCATACGTGCTAGGATGTATCCGAATTCGCCAAATGTGAGCGGGCGCAGGGCGAGTGCAACACTCCGGATCATTGGCAAAAGTTCCTCCGGTCCTTCTAGTGACTGGACATCGCATAACATTTTTCGGTATAAATCTTTAAGCTTTGACGGGAGTTTATTTAGGAAGGCCCCGTAGTTAGGGCCCGGGCAGGAATGGTGTAAGTTTTCAACGGCCAATGATACCCAGAGGAAGGTTCCTTCGGACTTCGCCAAGAGAGTTCCGATTGCTCCCGCCTTCTCTTCGTCATTCCACCCCCCAAATGCATTCACCTTGCTCCTAATAACAGTCTCCAAATCCCTTTTTACCGAATCGTTCCTATCAATATTGATCTTGGTGTATCCTCCACAAAGGCTTTTAGAAATTTTGTTTTCTTCCCGACTGGAGAGAAATATTTTGACCCTGCCGATCTTCATGAGCCCCAAAATCCTTCCAATCAATTCCTTACACAAGTCCTCATTGAGCCCATCCACACCGTCGATGAGAATGTACACGGAGTCTGTTGGGCAGTCATGGATCGCTTTTCCTAGGACCTTCCATAGGGAATTCGGGTTGGTGAAAAATTTATCTCCCTGAGTTCGAAGTTCAGTCTCGCAGCCATCGAAAGGGCTCCCATCCTGCTGTAGAATGCCATATAGTAGGTCCCATGCTACCTTGGCAATCTTGAGTTTTCGTGACTCGGCCTCATCCGTAGATGTCTTGTCTGCGGGAGGTTCGGGCGAGGCGAAGTGGTGTGCCAATTTAACCCCTCTAGGAGGATCGCCGGGTCCTAGGAGAAATTTGGCGGCAATACGCTTGGCCAACATAGTCTTTCCTGTTCCGGGGCCACCGCAAAGCCATAGAAGCTTGGATTTTTCGCTCCCCTGCCACTCCTTGTACCAATCTTGTTCGAAAATCCATTCTCCGGTACCATTTTCAGGCATGGTGTACGGGTCGCTGAGATAATCCAGATCAATTTCCGGTCGCGATACCCCCCAGCGGTTGCTCATTACCAGCTCTTTAAAGGTTGCTACCCATATTGTCAGCTATAAGTCGGGAATAAAGACGGTCAATGAAGCACTGCATACCAGGAACAGCTTGAGGATCTAGTCCACTATAGTTATTTGTGATTTCTTTTGTACGGTTGAAGCTGTTGCTATTGTTGAAGCTGTTGCTATTGTTGGAGCTATTGTTATTGTTATTGTTGAAGCTACCCTTATTTCCCCAGATGATTCTGCTAAATAAAGTTTCGCCGGAGGACTCTTCTGACCTGATTCCCTCTTAGTCTATTTTTGACCCATACAAGGGGCACCGCCTAGGGCTATACTCTGAACCCATCTTCTCACAAGCGTTCGCCCACCGGCAGATCCTTGAGGCCTTTTGTATGAGACGTGCAAGCTCCTGCCACAACGGGCCCAGGCAGTAGATAACGGATATCACGAGTATAGAGTGTGCGAAGGGATGAGGGAAAGACACAATTCTGGAGGAAGAAGGAGAAGGGGGAGCAATCGTATTGATACTACAATTATTTGAATAGAAGATAAAGGTGCCAGAACTCTGGAATTCTCCTGCTCAGCCACGAGCGGGGAAAACATCGCAATCTAAGCCGCCCAGTCAACACAAGGCAGAAGGGATGCACACAACGCCCCCCCGGTAGAGGCAACTACTGTATCGCACTGCATTGTATTGTAAATTTACAACGTCCCAACGCGTTCATCTTCTACTCGAGTTTTTACGGTATACGGCTGCCTTGGTGAGAAAAAGCACAGTGCATTACCTTACAAACCCGAAGCCCCCGCTATGCACCTTGGGATACAGGTAGGGATAGTGAGCAGATAAAGTATGATATGCACTATTGGCCACAAAAAGCTGGAGACATCATAACAAAAGCAGTTGAACCCCACGTAGAGAAGCAACACTCATAGAGTGCCCCAGAGGCTAATCTGGGTGTGGACTGGAGAAAGTGCACCAGTGTATATCGGGTGTTGTCCACTAACATCTTAGGCAATCCAGGTGATCAGCAACACAGGCCATACATGAAGGGTCGGGGCGCGATGTGATTTCTTAGTTTTCATGGCACCGGTACTGGTATATACTCGAGTACTGTACTCGCATAACTTATCACATTCCGGGGCAAGCTAATTTATCAGAAGTTCGGCCTTTTATCACACTTCAGCTTAAATTCGGATTTCCGATGCAACTCCTTTCCACCTGCAGCGTAAGGATTATCGATGAGCGGTCAGTCTCGGGTGCCACAATCCAAACCAATTTATTTATCTTGGCTACGCCGATCTGAAATGGGTCTCAATCGCAGACCTGCGGGTCTCCCGGAGACGCGACCAGGTTTCCACCACCCCGCGATAGCCGTGCGCAGTCGCACGAAAATGCTTGGCTCCATCTCAAACCTTGACACTTGTACTTTCGCCAGGAGGGGGAACACAAGTCGGAGGGGAAATGACAGGGGGGGAGATTCTTGGCTCTACACGCATCCTCTACTTCCTTTATCACCAGAAGAAAAAACGGCCGTGATGAAAACTAGGTGAGATGTAATAAGGTACTCTTCTTAGATCATAATCACGTTGTCCGTAAACAAATCCAATAACAATCTTTATCGAGTGGACCGCGGCGAGCTCAGGCGAACTTTCTGAAGCGAGAAAATTTCTTCTCGGTCAACTGGGTACCTTCTAATTGTCCCGCGTGGGCCAGCCGTGAGCTTCCACTTCTTGGGCAGTCTAAATGCCCGGCTATTCAAACACGGGCTCTGGATAATACCCTTGAGCAACCCAGGAACGGTATAATGGGGACACCGCTGATAAGCTCAATTGTGACCGCCCAAGGCTCCTTTTAGCCCTCCCTCCTGCAAAAGCACCACTCACCCTGCCTGATTCTTCTCAATAGAGTGTTCGGTATCATACTAACGTAAGTTAACGGCGAGGCTTGGCCACCTAACTCCTCGGCCCCACCTGGCCAGAGTAACAACTGCGGAGTCGGGCTTGGAGTTAGGGCCCTGAATTCCAACCCCCGCAATACTTTTTTGCTTCCATCAGGGTACGGTTTGCAGCCGTGCTCCCCAAGTATGATATCATAATATAATTTCAACGTGAGTGGCTATAAGATATTTGAGAATTGGCCACCCCGGGCCTCTTGGAAGGCCAGAGTTTAAGAAGCACCGCATATATTAGGGGTTTCATGGACTCTTGGTGCGAGTGACAGCCTCAATAACTCCCACCTGGGCCAGACCGCGCAAGCCCTCTATTCCGGCATCAGCAGTCTTCGGGCGCGGTACTTGTGACCGACTTAGTGTCGAGTACGAACTCTAAGAACTGAGAAACGGTAGAGGCAACACCAGCAGAATTAGGCAAATAGGCGTACCAGAGCAGGTTCTACCGAATACGGTACAGTAAGGAGAACTTACATCAGGAATATCATGACTTTGGAAGGACAGGTCGATCACTGCTTATATTACCATTCCTTCGTCCCCAGTCATTTTTACACAGTCAGCCACTTACCATACTGTAGCCTCTCCTCAGAAGAAACCCCAATTAGTATGAAGCCATAGACCCCGAGCAATCCCTTCGTTTGTTCCCGAATTTCACACACTTTTAGCGTGGGGATGGGCAAAATTATCACCCTTATTAGTTCGAATATCCCCTATTAAAGGATTAGACTCACTCGCAGAAGGTTGACCCAGCCAATCAGGGAATTTGGGCTTCCACTAGTTGAAGGTAATCTACCTTTCCCACCTCTTGGAGTAAGGAGGTCGAAAAAAACAAGTGCTTGAAAACGGGTTAAGGTATAGGGTGCCTGAGGTTACAAATAGTACTGCATAATTATCATACCCCCCGTGTTTACCGCAGTTATCATACCCCATGAACTGGTGAGATTCGCCGCTATTATGTTGAAATATGGTAGGAGCTGAAGGAATATTCAAGACTATCCGGAATAGGCCTGGTTTTTTGTCATAAAGGGTTAAACGAAAGCGATTTATTGTTAATGCGTGACATATTACAAAGAAAACCCCAATCCCAAAGCTACTAGTGACAGTCGAGTCTCGGGGGTTAAAGCGGTACTGTACAGCACCACAACAACTGGAATGATTGGACCTCACGCCAAGAGGTGCTGTACCGTACTGTGCAGTGCCGTCACAAAGGTCACCGTAACTTGCTCAATATATATACATTGTCTTGGTTTACCCTAAAAGCGAGCATTTTCGCAACCTCACGACAATGCCATGTCCGCCTCAATTGATTATGCACCATTACAGAGCATCAGGCGGCACGGACTTCACAATACCCAGATTCCAGCGGAATCATACATGTCTTACATTGTTGGCTGGGCTGTGAAAATAGGGATTTTAAAACCCAGCACCTTGGGGGCGCTAGTCTCGGAGTACGGAGATTAAAGTTCTGCCGGAGATAGTGGATTGGAGGGGAATATACGCTGGCATTCCGACACCTTGAGCTTCTCTCGCTTGTGCAAGGGCCGATTCACGATTTATTGCAGCTAGAGTAGCATGTATGATACTCTACTAAACTGCCGAGTTTCTAGCCGCCCACGACCGCACTCTGGCAATAATCGGTGCCTCGCTTTTGGAGCGCCGCCTTTCTGGTTGGGGTCGGATTTCGTTGATTTTGGTGTGTTTTTACGGGTACAGTACTCCACTCGATCGACCATGACTTACCGCTACGCCAAGGAGCTATATAGAGTTCCCCCACCCGGAGTAATGCGGGGAAGGTGCAGCGCAAGAACCGTCTTTCAGCCCCCCGCTGCGACAAAATTTAATAAGAATAAAAATACGACAAACCTCACTAGGAGAGGCAACTCCAGTGCCCTAGAGCTGGGTCTGGTTCTTCAACCCTTGATGGTATCCGTGAGGTTACGTTAGGGCGGCCATACCTTAACCTAAGACGCCCATACCACCAGAGCGATGGCACAAACACCCCAACTGTGCTCTTGAGCTTTGTAGGTCAACTTTGTCCAGTCCCAAGAACAGTTCTTGAATAAGATAATCGCAACAGGCGTTTGTTTACGCTTAGGTTTACTAGACCTTTGTACTGTACCGGGGATGGTTTGCACTGATTATTAAGAACGGAATTTGCAACCAATTTTGTGTTGCGGTAAATCCCGTGCTGTACTACTGTTTCATAACGAACATGGTCAGGCTGATTAACACGAGCACGGTACCGGTTCAGCCCTTTATTGACTCGCCAAGACAATAATTTGTTGCTGTGCTAGATTTATCGTTCAATTTATCTGGCAAATCTTGGCGTCAGCCCCACTAGTGCATTTCCGGATACTTTTATAATGCTCGGTACTGTAAAAATCGCATAGTATAAAATGGGTTGATATGTAAAAATCACATGGTATCATATAAAATGGGTTGATATGAGTCAACCCCTAGAAGACTAGATATATTGAGGATGGATATCAGTTTTTAGGTACTCATGAGTTCTTGAGTTTTTCATGTTTGAAAGGGGGAAAATACTGCTAGCAAGGGAACCTCGGGCTGGAGAGGAGCCATAAGGCACATTCCATCTCACAACCATTTGCTACAATAGCCAGCTGGAGGAAATTTTTATATTCTTCCCGACAAGGTACAATGCCGAATGGCCGTGATCAATTTATCATTAAAAGAACTTTGTGCAATTGGCATGGCCCTAGATCTCGTGACTTACAAAATCAGCCGCAATGGGATCAAATGTCAACGGAAAGCACGGGGCTTAGGGCTTATTCCCGGCTCCTCGTGAGATGGATTATGGCCTGTTTGGTTGCGATGGTCCCATTCCGTTCGCCCATACAAAATGACCGTTAGCTAACGGAACGGTAAGGCAATTTGTATGGGCGAACGGAATGGGACCACCGCAACCAAACAGGCCCTTAACTTTACTCTTTTTGCTCAAGAAACGAGCGCTTACATTTCACATGCAAATGGAGATTTTGACTGGTAGGATAATGCAGTACTATGTATCATATTTTTCTCCTTTTTATACAGATTACTAAACCAGCATATGTTAGTTCTCATCGCCGATAAAAGGAAAAGGATGGTAAGAAGGGGGGGAGAATTTCAAAAAAAAACAAAAAAGGAAAAAAGGAAAGCACGAGAGCTTAGGCAAAGCGACTAAGGGCGTGAAAAGGTTGTAGTCGAATAAGCCGAGAATTACAGCTGAATGACTTACCTCCCGTGGCTACTAACCAGAGCTTCCTATTGAATGGCTTCGACATAATCCGAAAAAATGCACCAGCGGGGCCCCGCGGACCATCTGAGTGCGCACGGTCATGAACAGTGCACTGCTACGGCACTGTTCTCGGGAAGAAAGGCTGCTGTTGTTGGAGGGCGAGGAGTGCGAACAAGGAGGGAGCTACCGTCTCCGGGCCTCCCACACTCCCATACTCAGGGAGTGCTACTTAGGTTTTAGTCCAAGAGGGTGGGAACGGGGAAGAAAGTGAGGGAGGTGAGGCGCGCTTCCGGGGCTAACGGCGGGGAGGAGGGCGTGGTGGAGATGGGGAAGCAATCTCATACTCATCGGCGATGCTAGATACCATCGGCTCTTCCAGCTTCAGCTACGAATTCCGTATGCTAGAGATGGCGTCCATAAGTGGCGGCAGCAGTAGAGAAGAAAGGTCCGGCTCGGAGTTAGCAGACGGATGCAATATAATCTTCAGCATGGAATGTCTATCCCGACTTAGGGGCAATCCTATCCAGGAGATCCCCTCCCGCCCCGTGCAATACCTCCCACTGGAGCGGACCCGCGATATAACCACCCAAATCATCGCCGACAAAAAGTCCGCCCCGGCCGCCTCTCAGGAAGACTCCGAATCCAAGAGCACCCCCACACTCACACGTAATGCCGAAATCCACTACCTATACGGGCTCGGGCCGAGTTCCCAGCATGAGTGACTGAATGATCTTCCCAGGTACAGGCACGGAACCACCGCTACATAAATATTCTGGGCTATACGCGCTTTGTCCCTACCGGATAAAAAACGCGCCCGGTTGCACCTCCACACACAAATCAACACCGCACTCCCCGCTGGCGCGTCCGGGGCAATCACAAACAGTATAACCGGATCTTAAGCCTAAAGTACCTTTCCCACTCCAATTCCGAGGCGCTCCTGCTCTACCCTACCTCCCGCATGACGCTGAGCGGGGGCCCCGAGGATACGAACGGGGGGTCCGCCGCGCTCTCCCGGTCCGCGACGAATAGAATCGTGACGTTATGGGGCGCCAACGCGGAATTTTAGACAGAGCGGTAGGCGCAAAGGAGAATGGGGCGGCCAACGTCAAGAGTAATTATGAGTCACGTCCCCGGTGGGGCCTAGGGGTGCATTTGGAAAGTTTTTGCCAAGATGGAGCTTATGTATCCGCTTGCGGTTGCGATTGGCTTATTCGAGTTTGACCAGTGTGGCAGAGGGAGGCTAGTAAGGGGTGCTCGCTGTAAAGTCCGGGGGGGGTATGCCCGTTGTGGTTAGGGGGGAAATTTGGGGGTGAATCTCCCATTGTTTTGTGGATATGGTTTATTATCGAGGGGTGAAGGGGGGGGGGTGGAAGGAAGGAATATATTGAATCATGCGCGGTCACTCGACGGTTTCCCCGCCAACACACAGTCGGTGACAAAGTTATCATAGACAACCTCACCACCACTACCATGCTCTGGTGAACTAAATATAATAATATTATTATCGCAAAAGTGCAATAGGACCAGAACGGCGTTTAACTAAAGACTAAAGTAATAAAATAGCGAAACAAAGCAGCCAAAGAATTCATTAAACGAGGGGAGCCGGGTATGTGAAAAAACAAATCATGATACGCTGCCGCACCTAAACCGACGGAAAATCCAATGCACGAGAGACATCCCACCCCCCACCTAGGTACCCTCTTCCATAGTTGATAACCAACCCAACTCGGGCCCCAGTAAAACAGCTGTAAACCCAAGTCCCACTAACGCCTAGGTCAACTAACCAAACGGGAAAATAAAAGACGGAGGGGGAAAAAAAACACAACCCCTCAAAAGAGCGCGGAGGTTATAGCCCGTGAGATCCACAACCCCCGAGAAGCAAAGCCACCACTTAATACAACCTAACAAAAAAATGAAAATCCATCGTAGAAATGCGATACATGATATAGAATAAATAAGAACAGCATGAGGCAACCGGTTGGCACTTTGATGTTGGCCAAAGAGCGATAATGATCGGTGGTAGACAGCGGAAAGGCTCTCCTCGTTCCTAGCGCGTAACTACAACACAACAGCTCTTTACTTTCTCCTAATGCCTCGAGGATCCATCGCTGTGGCGGACAAGGGATGCCCACCTGGATGCGCGGTGGGTCGCTTGGCTGCAGCGATTGCATGGCGGTTCCGCTTTTGCCGAAGCTGGTGTTCCCGAGCCACCCCATTCTGGCTCCTCCCGCGTTCCACTCTATCGTATTCTTCCCGGGCTCGTCTAGCGCCCCATCCTCCATCGTCGTTTCCATAGGATTCACATTCTCCGCCACAGCTCCCTCCCAAGCACCACAGATTCCACCACACTCTCCACTGCAGCCTCCCCCCAGGCTCTTTCGAGGGCGGAATCGCAGGCTCCTTCACGGGCAGCACAACAAGCTCCTGCACGGGTTTCTTAGTGGGCGGTGCAGGCTCTTCTATGTTCCCCTCCCCAGTGAGTGTTAGAATATCTAAACAATCTTTCCTCCCAAGCTTTTCACCCAACCTCCACGCTGTTAACCCTTGATTGTTCTTGATGGTCTGATCCGCCTCGTTCTCGACCAGAAAGTCGACGATATCAGCGTGATCGAATCGGAGAGCGAGGTGAAGCGGGGTATCGCCGAAACGGTTCTTTTTATTTATTTGGCCACTGTGTGCGCCGTCCGTTGAATTCTCCAATTTTTCGGTCAGGCCCGCTATCATGGGGAAATGACCGGAAATGACCGCTTCGTGTAGCGGTGTGTTTCCGTATTGATCCTGCGCAGTGAGAAGGGATGGACTACTCTTGGCAATCAGGTCCTCGTGCGCCCCGGACACGAACTTTGCGGCTAGGTGCAGGGGTGACCGAGGGTTCTCCGAACTCTCCCCCCCAGCATCGGAACCTAAGAGGTTTTTGACAAGCGGTGTGAGCCCCAGACAGACTGCGACGTGCAGTTTCGTCTGCTCCCCCGCTAAAACTCCCATTTTCGCATCTCTGCAGAACTCAATCCATGGCCTTCGTATGGCGTCGCTAGTACTAAAGAAATGGTGCTCCAGCCAGTTGCGAGTAGGGTCCTCATAGAATTTGTGCTCTGCAACCGCTATGCTCCGACGGGCATGGATGAACCAGGATTCTGCAGCGTATCGGAGATATGGCCATTTGTCCTCAGCTTGCTGGCTCTTCTGTTCCTCTTCCGGTGGGGCCCCTGCTGGCTTCCCCGGGCGATCTCTATTTGAACTTGACACCCGGTGCTTACCGTGAGATCCCCTAACACTCCCTGCTGGGAGTTTTTCCAGGTCCGCAATGGCACGGTGAAGGTACTGGAAGCATTCCCAAGAAACGGCGAGGTCGAGCTCACTTTTAGGGGGCCCCTGTAGGATATCCTGGAGGCCCCCGCCCAAAAGGTATTCTCTTGCGGTATGGTGGACAATGTATACAGTTGTGGCGCTGGCGCGAAGAAACGACAGAGAGGATTGGACATACTGCCTGATTTCCTCCTCAGTTCTCGGCTGAATCCCGGTGCTTGCCCGCCTACGAGAGCGCTGTTGTCTAGTTTCCGCTCTGCCTTCTTCCATACATGCCAGGATATATCCAAGCTCGCCGAATGTGAGCGGGCGCAAGGCGAGTGCCACACTCTGGATCGTCTTCAAAACTTCTTCCGGTATTCCCGACGACTGGACATCGCATAACATTTTTTCGTACAAATCTTCGAGCCTTCGCGGGAGTTTCCTTAGATAGGGTTCGTAGTTACCGCCGGGGCAAAAGTTGTGTAAATTCTCGACAGCCAACGATACCCAGAGGAAGGTTCCTTCAGACTTCTCCAAAAGGGTCTTGATTGCTCCGACCCTCTGTTCGTGATTCCACCCCCCGAATGCATTCACCCTGTGCCTAATAACGGTTTCCAAATCCCTTTTTACAGAATCGTTCTTATCAATATTGATCTTGGTGTATCCTCCACAAAGGCTGTTAGAAATTTTGGCCGCGTCCCGACTGGAGAGAAATATTTTGACCCTGCCGATCTTCATGAGCCCCAAAATCCTTCCAATCAAATCCTTACACAAGTCCTCATTGAGTCCATCTATACCGTCGATGAGAATGTACACAGTGTCTGTTGGGCGGTCCTTGATCGCGTTTGTTAGAACCTTCCATAGGGAATTCGGGTTGGTGAAAAATTTATCCCCCTGAATTCCAAGTTCAGTCTTGCAGCCACCGAATAGGCTCCCATCCTGGTGTAGAATGCCATATAGTAGGTCCCATGCTACCTTCGCAAGCTTGAGTTTTCGTGACTCGGCCTCATCAGCAGATGTCTTGCCTATAGGAGGTTCAGGCGAGGCGAAGTGGTAAGCGAATTTAACCCCTCCAGGAGGATCGCCGGGTCCTAGGAGAAATTTAGCGGCAACACGCTTGGACAACATAGTCTTTCCTGTTCCGGGGCCACCGCAAAGCCAGAGAAGCTCGGATTTTTCGCTGTCCCACCACTTCTTGTACCAATCTTGTTCGAAAATCCATTCTCCGGTACCATTCTCGGGCATGTTATGCGGTTCCCTGAGGTAATCCAGGTCAATTTCCGGCCGCGATACCCCCCAGCGGTTACCCGCCAACAGCTCTTCAAAGGTTTCTACTCAAGTGCTTAGCCATAAGCTGGAAACAAGGACTGGCAATGAAGCACTGCATACCAGGAACAGCTTGTCCACTATAGTTATTTGTGACATTTGTGTTGAAGCTGTGGCTGTTGCCCGAGTGGTCTCCGGAGATATGACTTTGGTTTGTTGTCATTTCGAACACGTATAAACTGATGCCCTATTAGCCGATCTGATATCGAAAAATCACCCAGTGCTGTATCGTACTCTGCTGCCAGCTTACCACTAGTGTTTGCCCACCGGTAGATCTTTTGAGTTTTTCGGGATTAGATCGCGTTGTCGCCTCAACTGGCCCGGTAGTAGACAACCTATATCATCGAGTGCAGTGAGGTGGAGGATGAAGGAAGGAAGGATACAACCCCCGGAAGAGAGGAAGCAAGAACATTAATACCATAAGCACCCGATTAGAAGATAAATGTGTCATAACCCTAGAATTCTCCTAGGCCACGGGGGGGGTAAACAGAGTAGTCTCAGCTCCTCGATCAAGGACGGACAAAAGGAATACGCTCAACACCTTTCTACGGGGGGCAGCTACTGTATCGTACTGTGCCGCGTGCTACCCCCTTTCCAAGTTGTCACGGTACCCCTGGTCTGCCTTGTGCTGCGTCCAAGTTGTTTTACCTGGGAAAACAAGGAGATGGGGAAAGTATCGTTCCTCAATCGGTAATAAACCGCTTAAGCCTCAAACCGAGACTTTATCCCGCCTATCCCTTGGGTACGGTACACTGACGGGCCACTTGCACAAGTACCGTATATTGTATACGGCGATCGTTGTGGGAAAAAGCTCGGTGTGTTATCTTATTCCCGAAACCCTGCCATGCGCCTCGGGACACAGGTAGGGATACGGGAAATATAGGGCATACACTATTGGCCACAAGAAATGGGAGATTCCAACAATGGTTGAACCCCGTCCAGAGGTGCAATCCTCAGAGCGTCTTCAGAAGGTTAAGTTGAGTGCAAATTGGAGACGGAGGGATACACCAGCGCATATTGGGTGCTGTTCCCTGAGATCATGCACCATACGGTACGAGTGATTTGCAACAAAGACCCCGGATGAAGGGTTGGGCTGCATGGCGAGTTTTTCCTGGTTCGCACTGTATTGTACAGTACTGTACAGTACTGCACTGGTAAATGTATACCGCATAAGATATCACATTCCAAAGCAAACCGATTCATTGGACACCGTATATAATTAATATTGTGCCACTCTTCGGCTCCAACCCGCGTTTCCTATGCAATACTTTGCTTCCCTCCACCTGCAGTGTAAGGATTATGGGCGATGCGCCCTTCCCGGGTGTCACCATTCAATCCATCCGCAATTTATTTGCTCGTACTTGTGCCCCAGCTGAGCCAGATGCGAAATGGCGCTCAATGCCGTATCTGTCCTGCGGATCCCCCCGCAACGCAACCAGGTTTCCATGGCGTGCGCAGTCGCATCTGATGTTTGGCCCCGTCCCACTCTTCGGCACCCCTCCAAGCATCCCGGGGACACAGGGAGGGAAGGCAGACGACAGGGAAATCCCCGGATTATGCAGGCATCCCCACCCCTCCTGCAGTGTCCCACAAAAAAAAAAAGAATATCGGCG